>CAVNZG010001279.1:2500-16692 GCA_963693315.1 Diogma glabrata
AATTAACGTCTCTTAATATCCGAAGATACCATGTCCAACTAGGGATTAGGTTTAAGTTTGAATAAATTATGTTTCTTTAAGAAGTTTATGAACGTTATCTTTAAAATTTTGAGGGTTAAAACTATCAGGGAAAACCCTTGCTGGTGAGACATTCCATAGATGAGAGACTCTGCTGAAAAAATCACGCTGAAAAGCAACACTTCTGAACCTTTTTATATGAAGTGTAAAATTATGGGCTACAAAATTTACTCTGGTGGTACGCGATAGTTTGCTAGTTCAGGTAAAATTGATTTTATCGCAGTTGAAGTTTGTTCATCCACAATGTATTAATAGAAAATTCTCAGATCAGCAACATTTCTTCTGTGTTGCAAGGAATCTAACTCATTAATAAGAGTTGAGTTGCTAATTAGTTTAACAGCTCTGCGCTGAACAAACTCAATTTACTTCAAACTACTAAAATCAGATACACCCCATATGTGAGAACAATACTCCGTGCAGGGAGTATAAATGATTTGTATATTAAAAGAAGCTGCTCGCTATTGAAAAACTCACGAAATCGTTCCAAAAGCCTAAATTTTTGAACAGCGTTCTTAGCTAGGTGAAAAATATGAGAATTTCATTTCATATTGTTTTTAACTTCTATTCCTAGAAGTATGTATGTACAGTTAATCAACTTTCTTTGAAGTTTTTTTAACGCTAATCTTAAAGTTTGGAGGAAGAAAATTATTTTATCTTATTATACTCTTATTGATAATCTGGTGTAATGTGTCAAGTTTGCAGGCTTAGGTAAAATCGATTTGATTTAGATAGAAGACCGTGTATCCATAATGTAAAATACCGTCAAATCAGCGACATACCAGGAATCAAGCTCATTAGTAAGATTTGAATTGCTGATCAATTTAACAGACCTCTCTTGTATAGAATCAATCAAGACCTGTATGGTACACTCCACATGTGACAATAATAATCCATGCAGGGGCGATTAAATAACTTCTCCATTAAAAGAAGCATTTTGCTATTAAAAACCTAACTTAACGACCCAAAAATATTAGTTTTTGAACAACTTTCTTAGTTAGGCTAAAAATATGTGAATTCCACTTAATATTATTTTTAATCTCAACTCGTAGAAGTCTAACGAATTCTTTCTCTTCAAGATCATTTTTCTTCAAGAATCAAACTTTAATGGAAATGGATTAGATGTTGATAACCTAGAAAAATAGCAAACTTGAGTTTTGCTCAAGTTGAACTTAACATTTTTAGCAATACCCGATTCCATTACTGTTTTTAAATCAATGTTTAATGACTCTATCACATTTGACCTAGTGTCATTAAACGCTGAGTATATATTAGGTATTTCAGGAGAAGCATTAAGCGTGCATCTTTTTGCTAACTATGGATTTAATGAATTGTTGAGTGCAACAAGTCAATATAGATAAGAGAAAGAGTTGGGGCCTGCATTAGTTGAAAAGATATCTAATGAAAAACCGTCGACATTGACTTGAAATTTACGCTCAGATATAAAGATCTAAACTCAGGAAATAATTTGCTCGTCTAGGTCATAGCATCTCAATTTGCATATAAGATTGTTGAGCTATACTTTGTCAAATGTTTTGGCTATATCAATTAAACAGCACTAAAAGTCTCACTATGATTAAGTGACTCTTTTCAAATATGTTTGACAAAGAAAGTAAATTTTTCGTCACTCTTTCTTTCGGCGAAAGCCGCATTGTCTTTAAGTATTTTTGACCAGTTAACTAAGATTTGTTAATTAATGTTGGCAAAAAAATATCGTCACTTCAACTCCATACAGCAAAAACAAAAAAAAACAAACACAAACACTGATTTGAATTTAGATTGCCTTTATTGTAAAACTATTGAGATAACTTTATTTCTTAAAAAAATATAAAACAATTTTCTCTTACTAGTTTCGTAATCATCTTCAGAGAGAAAATTTGCAACTGAATTAAACTGACATGTTAAAATTTAATGAACTAATTGGTATTCCAAACTTAAAAAATACAAAATAAAAATAAAAAACTATATATGACAATAAAAACTTAATTATAAGTAATGAAAATTTTGGGAGGAGTAATAATTTGAGATTCCACTGCACTCCGAACCAAAATTATAATTTTAGTTAACTAAGAACCTCATATTTTTAAAATTAATGTTTTTTTCAAATATTCAAGCTACAGTCGACCAGTTTGATATGGGTTTGTAATTTGTTGGATCCGTTTTCGTACCTTTTTTGGAAATGGCTGTACACTACCCATTTCCCAAAAAAAACTAATATTTCAAATTATATACGAAAAGCCTTACTGATATAAACAACCGATCTCTATTGAACTATGTAGCTCGTCGTTGGCACATCATGCTTGATTGAGGTGGTGAAACGTACGTTATCGCATTAGACATCTGCAAAGCATTTGATCGATTCTGGCATGCCAACTTCATGTAGACGTAAAGCATATTAAAAATTGTCTCACAGATCAAAACATTTCGGTATCCATCGATAGTTTTTCTTCTGAGTAGACTAAATTAATTATTACTGGTGTTCTCCAAGGCTCAGTTTTATTCCCCACTCTATTTTTAATTTATATCATCGACCTGTTGAAAATTATCAGTAACACGACAAATAGTTTTGCAGATGATATACACCCAATTCTGTTTTTACACGGTAGATACGTTCCAGGAAAAGACGTGTAAAAAAAAACCGTGCATAAAAATACATTCAGCACATAGAAAAAAAGGGGATTGGTTCCATACTCATTATTTTTGTAAAAAATAGGTAAAATAAAATGATTTGTACAAAAAAAACTATTAAGAGTCTATATAAAAGCCAAAATAAATGTTTGTGCATGTATGCACAGTTTATTTGATAAAAAAACAAAAACTAAATCAGAGATCAACAGTGCAACAATGTTGTAGGAAATCAAGATTTGATGTTAAATTCGGTGGCCAACAATTCGTAAAGCATGCTTTTGAACATAATCTAAAAGAGCCTAGATCGAAATAGATGCACCACACAAGAGTTGACAACAATATTCCCTACATGGACGAATGTAGAACTTATAAATGTGGAGTAAATTATACGGAATGAAATATTTTTCACATCTATTTAGGGATGCTATTTGTTCGTCATAGATACTAATGGAAGTATCATTGGGGAAGTCGGTCTATGATCTGAAAACAATCAATAGCTGTGTTTTGAAGGAATTAGAATTGACTAAATTTTTTTCACCCCAACCGGCTACTTTTCCTCGGTCCTCGGTCCTTTTCTTCTTCAAGGTCCTCGTTTACATTTATAACAACGTTTCTCCAGGCGAAATTTATTTTTTTATTCATTTTACCTTTGAAGATAGAGGAACGAATGACCTGTGCAATGTACTGTACACCCAATTCTGTTTTTACACGGTCTTTTTTTAGACGGTTTTGATATAACACGGTCTAGAAAAAAAATTTAAATTCGTTTTTCTATGCGAAAAGTCAATTCACTAGTGAAAAAGAATAACAAATTATAGTTGCTATGGTTTTTCATATAATTTTATAAAGTATTTTAAACAACGTAACCATGAAAAAATAGAATATGAATTATGAATGTTTTGTTGTCGATTTATAACTTTATAATTTATAGTAAATATTGATTATATATATACTATCATGGAAAAAATTGCATTTCCTACGCGAGATAAAAACGTTTTTCGTTCGTAAACATGTCTCACTCGACGCTAGCGCGTCTCGTGAACATATGTTTACTCACGAAAAAACAATGTTTTCATCTCTTGTAGGAAAATATACTATTTTACACGGTGTTATTCGAAATAGCAATAAAATATTTTTTTTCCTATATACAAAGTAAGGCATGTTTAGTGTTAATTATAATAAATTATAAATTAACGTCTCTTAATATCCGAAGATACCATGTCCAACTAAGGATTAGGATTAAGTTTGAATAAATTAAGTTTCTTTAAGAAATTTATGAACTTTTTCTTTAAAATTTTGAGGATTAAAGCTATCAGGGGAAACCCTTGCTGGTGAGGCATTCCATAGATGAGAGACTCTGCTGAAAAAATCACGCTAAAAAGCAACACCTTTTTATATGAAGTGTAAAAGAATGGGCTACAAAATTTACTCTGGTGTTGCGCGAGGTTTGGAAGTTTGTTCATCCACAATGTATTAATAGAAAATTCTCAGATCAGCAACATTTCTTCTGTGTTGCAAGGAATCTAGCAACATTTCTTCTGTGTTGCAAGGAATCTAACTCATTAATAAGAGTTGAGTTGCTAATTAGTTTAACAGCTCTGCGCTGAACAAACTCAATTTACTTCAAACTACTAAAATCAGATACACCCCATATGTGAGAACAATACTCCATGCAGGGAGTATAAATGATTTATATATTAAAAGAAGCTGTTCGCTATTGAAAAACTTACGAAATCGTTCCAAAAACCTCAATTTTTGAACAGCGTTCTTAGCTAGGTTAAAAATATGAGAATTTCATTTCATATTGTTTTCAACTTCTATTCCTAGAAGTATGTATGTACAGTTGATCAATTTTCTTTGAAGATTTTTTAACCCTAATCTTAAAGTTTGGAGGAAGAAAATTATTTTATCTTATTATACTCTTATTGATACTCTGGTGTAACGTGTCAAGTTTGCAGGCTTAGGTAAAATCGATTTGATTTAGATAGAAGCCCGTTTATCCATAATGTAAAATACCGTCAAATCAGCGACATACCAGGAATCAAGCTCATTAGTAAGATTTGAATTGCTGATCCATTTACCAACCCTTTATTGTATACAATCAATCAAGACCTGTATGGTACACTCCATATGTGACAACAATAATCCATGCAGGGGCGATTAAATAACTTCTCCATTAAAAGAAGCATTTTGCTATTAAAAACCTAACTCAACGACCCAAAAATATTAGTTTTTGAACAATTTTCTTAGTTAGGCTAAACATATGAGAATTCCACTTAATATTATTTTTAATCTCAACTCGTAGAAGTCTAACGAATTCTTTCTCTTCAAGATCATTTTTCTTCAAGAATCAAACTTTAATGGAAATGGATTAGATGTTGATAACCTAGAAAAATAGCAAACTTGAGTTTTGCTCGCGTTGAACTTAACACTTTTAGCAATACCCGATTCCATTACTGTTTTTAAATCAATGTTTAATGACTCTATCACATTTGACCTAGTGCCATTAAATGCTGAGTATATATTAGGTATTTCAGGAGAAGCATTAAGCGTGCATCATTAGCAAAACTATGGATTTAATGAATCGTTGAGTGCAACAAGTCAATATAGATAAAAGAAAGAGTTGGGGATAGAGTGGAACTTTGAATAAGGCTTGCATTAGTTGAAAAAATATCTAATGAAAAACCGTCGATATTGACTTGAAATTTACGCTCAGATATAAAAATCTAAACTCAGGAAATAATTTGCTCGTCTAAGTCATAGTATCTCAATTTGCATATAAGATTGTTGAGCTGTACTTTGTCAAATGTTTTGGCTATATCAATAAAACAGCACTGAAAGTCTCACTATGATTTTCAAGTGACTCTTTCCAGATATGTTTGACAAAGAAAGTAAATTTTTCGTCACTCTTTCTTTCGGCGAAAACCGCATTGTCTTTAAGTATTTTTGACCAGTTAACAGTTTTGACCAACTAAAAATCTTATATTTTTAAAATTAATGTTTTTTTCAAATATTTTAGCTACAATCGACCAGTTTGATATGGGTTTGTAATTTGTTGGATCTGTTTTCGTACTTTTTTTGGAACTGGCTGTACACTAGCCATTTCCCCAAAAAACTAATATTTCAAATTATATACGAAAAGCCTTACTAATATAAACAACCGATTTATATTGAACTATGTAGCCCGTCATTGGAACAGCATGCTTGATTGAGGTGGTGAAACGTACATTATCGCATTAGACATCTGAAATGCATTTGATTGAATCTGGCATGCCAACTTCATGTAGACGTAAAGCATATTCCAAATTGTCTCACCGATCAAAACATTTCGGTATCCATCGATAGTTTTTCTTCTGAGTCTAAATTACTTATTACTGGTGTTCTCCAAGGCTCAGTTTTGTTCCCCTCTCTATTTTTAATTTATATCAACGACCTGTTGAAAATTATCAGTAACACGACAAATGGACCGAGAGGACCGAGAAAAAGTCGCCGATCGGGGTAAAAAAAATTTAGTCAATTCTAATTTGTAATGGATGGCCTGGAAGAATGCTTGAACACGGTGTATTATAGCCTCTGATTCTTTAGTGTCATTTGTGATTACCATAAGTAGCTTGTAATAGTTTTTTTTATCCATCATTAACAGACACATTTTTCGTATAGTCTCAGATTCATTAGTTGTCAATTTTTTTTATTAACATGTACAGCTCGTAATGGTTTCCCATCCATTTACCTTCAATAGTCATATTTCTATAGTCCCCGAAACCCATAGTTTCCTTATTTGTCCTGAAACTTACTTAAATTTTCAATAGCTGGACAAACGTATTTGAGAGAAAATTGAACAAATTACACTAGTTTTATATGTTAATTAATATAATATAATATTAATTAATTTGAACTAATTAAGAATTTTTCCTTAAATATTATCTATATAAATAATAAAATTTAATCTTACAACCCCCTAAAATTGACGCGCGCTACGTTTCCATTCGATTATTTTCAATATACTACTTGAATTTGAATTTTCTAAACACCAACCGTAATTAAACAATGAAGTTTTCAAACCTCATAACAGCTGTGCGTGTTTTTTCCAATCGTCAACATACAAAGAATTACTATTACTATGTAATATTTTGCTTCAAACAATCTTTCCGTTATTGAACTGAACTTCACTGTACTGATATAGTAGATTGTATTTTCGTAATACCTAAACATCATAACCTCGATCGAACTTGCATTTAATTCATTTTAAATTCAATGATAAATGTTATTGATGTATCGGAAATGCTTGTATCACAAAATTATTTTTTTTTTGGGCAATAATATCAAATAACAAACAGTTTTGTGTAACTATAAAAAATTCCCAACTTGATGTAAATTAATTGTCCTACATCTAAAACCCTGTTTTTTTTCGATACTAAAAATTTTGGCTATATAATAAGCCACTGTAAAAATATTTGCTCTCTTGTGCAACTGATTATCTTTGACGAATGTCAAAATCGAATTTTGCATTCATGCCTTCTCATCCAAAATTTAAGTTATATTTAAGTAGTGAAAATTTTTGTAATTAAATTAAATTCTGTTAAATTAGTTCAATTGGTGCAATTTTTTTGTAAATGATATGCCCAACTAGTTAAAAATTTAGAAAAAAAATTTAATTGTTTTGTGTTGTGCAAAAAATATATGAAAAGAATAAATCATACATGTTTGTGTTGTTTAACACCAAAGTTAAACCAAAGAAAAAAATTATATGTTTTGTGCCGTTTACCGTGCGTCTGAATTATACAAAAAAAATTAATTTACAAAAGTGTTAAACAAAACCAACATATCATATATGTTTGTGTTGGACAAAATAACTAAAGTATCTTCGTGAATTATCCAACTTGATCAACGTGCTGATGGAAGGCTGATACAATCAGGATAGGAGGTCGGGATTTAATCATGGGGTGAGTAAATTTGATTTATTACATTTATCCTAATGATAAAGGGGTGTGAATGAGTGTGTGTGTGTGTGGGCGTATGTGAGCGAACGAGGGGGTTGAACGTGCTGACCGTGGTTCTTTCGTAGATGGGGGTCGCCAGAGTCTCCATTTTTCCACTTGTATCTCTTTCCATTACTGCAAATTTTCGTTAATAGCGTACATTTCTGCATTTGTGCTGAAGTAGCAGGGTTTTTTAATCGTTCCCATGGGCTGAAGCTAGCTTGGGGCAGGAAAATAAATCTCGCTAGGTACGCTTCCTGCTATGCCATTCTCATTGGTTCGCCATTGAGAAAGCGCTTCATTACAAATTCCACCAAAACACAGCTATTGATTGTTTTCAGATCATAGACCGAGTTCCCCAATGATACTTCCATTACTATCTATGACGAACAAATAGCATCCTAAATAGATGTAAAAAATATTTCATTCCGTATAATTTACTCCACATTTATAAGTTCTACATTCGTCCATGTATGGAATATTGTCCTCAAGTCTTGTGTGGTGCATCTATTTCGATCTAGGATATTTTAGATTATGTTCAAAAGAATGCTCGAATTGTTGGCGATCGAAATTTAACATCAAATCTTGATTTTCTACAACATTGTCGCACTGTTGCTGATCTCTGATTGAGTTTTTGTTTTTTTATCAAATAAACTGTGCATACATGCACAAAAAAATTTAATTTGGCTTTTATATAGACTCTTAATAGTTTTTTTTGTACAAATCATTTTATTTTACCTATTTTTTACAGAAATAAAGGGTATGGAACCAATCCCCTTTTTTTCTATGTGCTGCATGTCTTTTTATGCACGGTTTTTTTTTACACGTCTTTTCCTGGAACGTATCTACCGTGTAAAAACAGAATTGGGTATATATATATATATATATATATATATATATATATATATATATATATATATATATATATATATATATATATATATATATATATATATATATATATATATATATATATATATATATATATATATATATATTTATATATTATGTTTAAATAAAAATAAAATAATTAAAAATTTTTATTTATTAGTTTGCGTAACTTAAGACAAATAAATAAAAAAAAGTCCGAGCGGCAGGTATATCCGCTAGAAATAGGTAGATTTCGGGATCAGACAGTTATGTGTGCAATTAGAATCGGATTTATCAGATTACTTTATAAAAAACACTAATTAAAAACAGAAGTATTAAACAAACTTTAAAAATAGACATTATTTTATACAGTTTTTGGGCTCTAAGCACTTAACCTGTACCCCGATATGGCCAATTGTCAAACATATTCAGGAAACTGTTTGCCGCAACATACCCAGAAAATATTTTTAGCGTAAGTGAAAAAATGCGACCGTGAAAGTGCCGCAAAATGCCGTTGTACTTTACACAGTTTTTTGCAGATAGCTAAAGAACCTTTTATTGCAGATATCTGGCTTTTTAAAAAATGATAGAAATATGTTCAAATAATTAATATTTATAAATTTTTTTACATAATTTGCCCAAAGGGCCGTTATAACGCTTTGTTTTTGACAGTTTCAAGGCTCTAGACTCTTAACCTGTACCCGGATATGGCCAGTTGTCGAACTTATCCAAGAAATTGTTTGCCGCAATACGCTCAGAAAAAAATTTTGGTCTAGGTCGAAAAATGCGACCGTGAGAGTGCCGCTAAATTCCGTTATACCTCATATCGTTATATATATATATATGTATAATTTTTTTTTTGTTTTTCCGTCTCGGCTTTACATATATAGTCGTTTGGCATATATGAAATCTACCTAATATATGAAATCTACGTAAAACAAAACAAAATTCCTAATAACATATGTAATTGGTTCTATATGCAATTTGAATACAAAACAAAAATTCAAAATAAAAACAATACAAATAAATTGAAAAATTGCATACAAATGCAATCTTCGCAATTTTTCTTTTATATATACAATATCTAAATAACCATGAAGAACAAAAATTTGGTTAATTAGATTTGGGGGTGATCATTATGGTTTTATGTTATTAAATATGAATTTTTTTAAAGGCTGTGTGATATTAACACATGTTTTATTAAAGTTTATACATATCTGTTATTTTTATAGGAATTTACATGCTTAATTTTACTGTTTAATTAACACTAACTAATTATTCGGTTGGTAAATTATATAATAGCTCCCTAAAATGTTTTTCATATATAGATCCTTTTAAACGCCTATCGCACAAAGATCTATCAATTTGTTCGAATAGTATTTGCAAGTAAATGTCAACAAAACTAAAACAAAATTCAATATTAATTTTATATAAATTTTCATTTTTTTAATTTTCACATATATTAGGCTTTGTAAGATATGTAAAAGGTTTTTTGTTTAAGCTTATAAAATTGGAGCCTCTAGGGATAGAAAGCTGAAAATTTCTGAGATTATAGTTGAAAAGTTAATCTAAAAGAAAATATGAGTTTAAGCAAAAGAAACTCAAAAACGATGAAGACATGGACGTTTGCGTTTGTTTTTGTTTTAACCGACCCAGGGTCTCAACCTCTGAGCTTAAACAATTTATTTTTTAAGTTTTGGATAGATTTATCTACGTATTTATGTTTTGAAATGTTTTCATTTGTAAGCTTGGTTATTTTCATCTATATCGAGGACAACAAAGTTCAGTACATTTTTAAAACAGCTGATTTTTCAGGAACCTTTTGCGCTGAGGTTTTCATTTTGCAAAAAATGATAAAAAATAGTTTAAATATTCAATATTTATCAATTTTATTTAACCATTATGATTCAAACGGAAGTTATAACGTCTTAGATTATTCGACTTTTAAGGCTCTAGCCGCTTAAATGGTACCCCGATATGGCCAGTTCACGAACTTGTCCAAGAGATTGTTTGCCGTAATATACATACATAATATTTTTGGTGTAGGTCGAAAAGTGCGACCGTGAGAGTGCTGGATAATTCTGTTATACCTCATATCGTTATATATATATATATATATATATATATATATATATATATATATATATATATATATATATATATATATATATATATATATATATATATATATATATATATATATATATATATATATATATATATATATATAAATTTTTTTTTCATTTTGATTTTCCGTCTCCGCTTATCATATATAGTCGTTTGGCACCAAAATTTTTCCGAAATTCCGAGATGAAGCACGATACAATAGGTAGATTTTTATATGAAATCTACCTAAAATTTAAAATAATAACCAATATTAAAATGTTTCGCCAAGTGCCTACAGCTTCTTCAATTATTGATCATAAAATACCTTAAAATACTTGAGAATCGAACAGAAAAAAGTCGAGTTTTCTAGATCCGTCAAGTTTGTTTTACAAAATAAAGGAACTAATTCAAAAATAACTGTACTGTTCATCTGATTAATTTTTGTTTATAATTACAATCTTTTCAGTTTTATTTATTTGAGGAGTTTACGAACAATCGTCGAACTAGTATTATAATCTATCAGTATGAATTTCATCTGGCATCAAATGACTTGACCATATCGCATTTTGATACAGATATAGAGCAATTCCATCCCAAAGCGATCACCTGTTGTCCATCAAAATTGTATTTTGCCTTAAACTATTTTCATTCGGTAGAGTATCGAAAATGGTTTAGTAAACATTTTTTTTTATCCAAGAAACGCTTGGTTATCCTGTGCTGGTATGGTCTAAAATCGCGAACTGTGCTTACACGCGTATCTTAAAAATGCAATCATTTCTGAACGGCTGAACCGATTTTGAAGGCAGTAGGCGCGTTTGAAACCAGAAACATAGTAGTTTTAAGGAAAGTTTTTATCTGAGCATGTTTTTATAGAACATCTATGAGAACATTTGAAAATGGTCAGAAAAATTGTCATTTGACATAGCCTGAACTGAAATTTTGCCCATTAAAAAAAAAAACTTTCATATATTAGCTTTTTAGTTTCCAAGTATAAAAAAGGGAGATTTTTCGTTCTCAAGTAATGATTTTTTAAAATTTTGTCCTACAAAAATAGAGTTCTTTATATGAAGCTTTAATCCAAATTTCACGCTCATAAGCCTTAATAAACTAAAAGCCAAAGACATACATCTGAAAAAGATAAAACAAAATATTAAAATGCTTTTTTATTCGCCTATATACTAAAGTGTTACTTTATTACTGTGATTTACGACCTTAAAGTGTCACGTTTTAACTATTTATTTTGTTGTCATAGTTACGTCCAAAAAAGTAAAAAGCATTTGTATTTGTATAAATTTGGAAACACTATTAAGAAAATTTTCTTTTTTTCCGATGGTGCTGCTTCTCAGTACAAAAATAAAAAAAACTTTTCGATTTATGCGAAATGAAGCAAACGGAAAAAATTGATTTTGAGTGGCATTTTTTTGCTACCTACCACGGAAAGGGTCCATGCGATGCAATTGCAGGGACTCTGAAACGTATGGCTACTAGAGCTAGTTTGCAACGTGTGTATGCGGACCATATATTAACAGCAACAGACTTGTTCGAATGGATACAAAAGAAAGAGTCTAACATTAACACCATATTTTGCTCTCAAGATGAACACGATATGATGGAGAGAAAATTACAAAACAAATATAATAATGTGAAAACGATTATAGGCACACAATCCTTTCATTCATTTGTGGCATTTAATGAATATAAAATGACTGTCAAAAGATTTTCTTATTCAGTTGATTCAAAAACAGTTAGTTTAATATAAATACGATTTGTTTTTTAAGTTCTAATATTTTTCTTCCTTTTTTATCATTATATTTATACTATTATATTTTGGTGTTGGGTTTAAATTGTAATTTAAAATTAAAAAAATTAAAAAAAAAATATTATGTAAATAAGTATTCTAGTGTTTAAATTAAGTGGTTTAATTAATTAATTAATTAATTTATTTTATTTTTTTCATTAAAAAAAAAGTATTTTAATAGTTCGTTTTTATCTTTTTCAAGATGTTTGTCTTTGGCTTTTAGTTTATTAAGGTTTAAGAGCGTGAAGTTTGGATTAAAGCTTCATATAAAGAACTCTATTATGTAGGACAAAATTTTAAAAAATCATTACTTGAGAACGAAAAATATCCCTCTTTTTATACTTGGAAACTAAAAAGCTAATATATGGAAGTTTTTTTTTTTAATGGGCAAAATTTCAGTTCAGGCTATGTCAAACGACGATTTTTCTGACCATTTTTCAATTTTCTCATAGATGTTCTATAAAAACATGCTCAGATAAATATTTTCCTTAAAACTACTATGTTTCTGGTTTCAAACGCGCCTACTGCCGTCAAAATCGGTTCAGCCATTCAGAAATGGTGGTATTTTCAAGAAACGCGTGTAAGCACAGTTCGCGATTTTAGGCCATACCAGCACAGGATAACCAAGGGTTTCTCGAAACAAAAAAAAATTTTTTACCCAGCCATTTTCGATACTCTACCGAATGAAAATAGTTTAAAGCAAAAAAAAATTTGATGGACAGATTTTAGTTAAAAGTGATCGCCTTGGGATGGAATTGCTCTATATACGAGTAGCTGACCTATAACCCCCCATCCGCCAATCAGCTGATCAATTTTTTTTCAATTGGTATGGTGTAAACAAGCATCATATAAATTTTGAAACGGCATCAAATGACTATTGGAATTCGTTTTTTTACCAGTTTAAAATCCCCCCACAGCCACACCCCCCGCAAGTCTGACGGCTAACTCTTTTTTTCTACATCACAAATAATGTATCTATCTATAAAAATTAAATTCAATCGGCATCAAAACACTAACAAAAATGCAACGCTGCCTCCCGGTCTATAAAGATTGAATAGAAACTATAGCGGTTGACTCATCATTCATTTAAAATGTTTTTTATAGAAGATGGGAGTGGAAATTTTGAAAAAAGATTATTTCTGACCTTGAGTAGTGGGGTGTCATATGAATTTTTTTCTAGTCCAAATCAATTTTATTTATAATTTTCGAAGCCACCGTTTTTTGGTTTTTTTCTAAAATTTTGTTTTTGAGAAGAACTATTCTCGTAGAATATTATATACACGGCACCCTCGACGAGCGAGTTATATTCGCACTGTATCACTTTTAAATCGTCTTATTCAAGATGTATTTAATTTATTTACGGACTGTTTGTTACTCAGTTTGTTGTTCAGTTACGTTTTTTAATGTAGTCCTTTAATGTTGAAACTAACCCTCGATTATCTCATGAATTGCAGAAAATCTTATCGACTTGAAAAAATGAAGCTAATCGAGTAGATATTTAAAAAAAAAATTAAATCATAGAAAGTTTGATAATATATATTGATCCTTTACTATATTTTAAAAAAATTGTATATATAGTTTTCTTTTATTTTTTTCGGTGTATTGTACAACATTTTGAATAACATAAAATTTGGAAAAGTTCTAGGCAAATGTTAAAAAGTTGAGTAATTACTGTGCCTGAGAACGTTCAACTGCAAAGCTTTAGACAAGAGAAGAATTTGGATCTCAATTCAAAA
>CAVNZG010001280.1:0-39463 GCA_963693315.1 Diogma glabrata
GTTAGAAGGCTAAAATGTAATACTTTTTCCAATAATTGTATTTGTTTTTGCTCAATAAAGAAAAAAAAATTATCAAGTTTCACATAATCCAGGATGCTGAGTTCAATGGTGATAGTAAAAATGTTGATCGGACTCAGGGTAGTTCAATAAGGGGTGGGGGTTGGGGGGGTCGGTTATAAAAAATATCGAAATTATCGTCATCATTATCAATTTTAACATAATCGAGGATGCTGCGTTCAATTATGATAGCAAAAATTGGGGCCGGACCCAGGGTAGTCCAATAATAGGTGGGGGTTGGGGGGTCGGTTATACAAAGTATCGAAATTATTGTCATTATTATCGATTTTTACATAATTGAGGATGCTGAGTTCAATGGTGATGGTAAAGATGTTGACCGGACTCAGCGTAGTTCAATAAGAGGTGAGGGTTGGGGTCTTGTCATGAATAGTATCAAAATTATCGTCATTATTTCGATTTTAACAAAATCAAAGATGCTGAGTTCAATGGTGATGATAAAAGGGGTGACCAAATTCAGGGTAGTTCAATAAGGGGTGGGGGTTAGGGGCCTGGTCATGAATAGTATCGAAATTGTCGTCATTAGTGTTGATTTCAACATACTTGAGGACGCTGAATCCAACAGTGATGTTTAAATTGGGATCAATAATATAAGGGTGTCACTAAAGGGTTGGAGTTGGGGGCTGAAAGCCGAAAATGTTCACATATATATTATGGGTATTGATTTTGAATAAATCAAGGGCACTTATTAAGTAGCACTGATTCTGAAAAATTGTTTTGAATAGTTGGTGTGTTTATTTACAAATATGAAGTTTATAAAATAAAGAATAAACGACATTAAAATTTTATAAACAGATTTTTTTCCGTCTAGTTCACTCAATATGGTTTAAAGACGAAGTTCAATTATTTATACAAGAAAACGATGAGCACTCAAATTGATAGTCTTATTTTTGTGGCATTTGTTTGTATATTTCAATAATAAAGATATAAGAAACATAAAGAATTTGCAATTTTAGTTTATTATTTTTCTTAGTTAATAATTTTAAAATATTTTTCTGCCATGTTTCGACGATACATAAGTAGAGCTCCCGGGAGTTGAGCATGGGGAACCAAAACCTGTTTTTATAATTGCCATGAAAGGCTACGACCTTATATAGTAGACTAGGTTAATATTTGACCTAGTTTTAGTTTCCTGTATTGGAATTAGAATGTAGGTTATTGGTTTATTGTGGTTTGTTGTTGTTGTGTGTGTCCCTAGCCGGTTGCTAAAGGCCTTGGAAGGTCGTCAGGTAAACTAGGTTAGTATTTGACCTAGTTCTGGTTGTCTGTATTGGTAATTTCTCGATTTAAAGTGTAGGTTAGTGGTTAATTGTTGTTTGTTGTTATTGTGGGTTTATTGTTGTTGCTAAAGGCCTAGGAAGCATGTCAGATAGACTAGGTTAGTTCAAATGTGAGTTCAAATTTAAAATTAAATAAAATTTTCAATCTTTAATAACGACGGTATGGCAAGATTTTCTATTTTAAAACTCTCAATATACTTTTCAAGGAAAAATTTTTTTTGCTCGCCTTTTACATAAATTTTTTCAGCTTGTTCTAAATAGTATTTAATAATTGATTTTATATCCACATAGTCAATGCATCCGCCATTCCAATTAAGTCCATTTATTTTATTGCCGCAATATCGGTTGCTATATTGTGCTGCTTGACCTAGTTCTTCTTCGTGGTAAGGTGGTTTGAAATGATAAACGATAGGAATCAAACTTCCTTTTTCAAGTAGAGCGAGTTCTTTGACAAAATATTGTTTATCGTTTCCTCTTAGAAATTGGAGATCAACTATGAAAACACGTTTGGCCATTGTGAGACTATATAAGAGACTGTCTGTCCAATTTTCCAAGATTAATTTTATACTCGACCTCTGTTTTGTATACATATAGATTTGTATAGTTAGATAGATACTCTTCGGCAAACCATGTTTTTTCATCCGTTTACTATGATGGTTGCCGGGCCGTCTTGTTGCGGGAAATCGACTTTTATTTTTAATTTAATAAAACAAAAAAACAAATATATTCAACCTCCAATTGAGAAGATTATTTGGTGTAACCCCGATAAAGAAGCCGCCCCGAAAAATATCAAAGGACTTGAACATTATAATACTATTCCAGATTTTTGTGATAATCAAGATCCACTGTTAATTATAGTAGATGATATGATGTTAAATTCTCACGACAAGATTGTGTGCGAATTATTTACTAGAGGTTCGCACCATAGAAATTTATCTGTAATATTTGTAACTCAAAACGTTTTTCACCAGGGAAAATTTTCAAGAGATATTTCATTAAATTGTAAATATTTAGTGCTTTTCAAAAACCCTAGAGATAAATCCCAAATACTGCCTTTAGCTCGTCAAATATACCCAAAACAGGTCAACGAATTTGAGAAAGTATATAATGAAGTAACTACCTTACCATATGGTTACATTTTAATAGATCTTACTCAAGATATTAATGATATATTTAGATTAAGAAGTGACATATTTGGAAAAAATTTTTGTTTTTGTACAAAAGAGCAATTGGAGCAATTTGGTGAGGAATATGAAACGATTACAAACCAACCGTCATATATTGCACCTGTTAAAAAATTCTAAGAGAAAATTTCAAAAAGTTATAATAAAACAATGTGAGCCGAATGTAATTAAAACGATCTGTGAAATTGCGTTAAATATTTTAAAAGGTAACTGTCATTTAAATAAAAGAGCAACCAATCAACTAAAAAAGTATAAAAAGGACTTGAGATCACTCATTTGCCGTAAGAAGTCGCTCACTAGTAAAAGAAAAATTATAATTCAACGTGGTGGATTTTTACCTGCTCTTCTCGGTGCAGTTTTATCAGGGGTGATTGGTCATTTTATAAAATGAATAATACAACATTTAACAAAATGATAATATTAAAACCTGAAATATATGAAAAACTAAAGCAAAATTCAGACGCTGAACTCAACCAGTTGGATAAAAAGATGAAAAACATTTTATTAAACAAAAATTTGTCCGATATTCAGAAGTGGTATTTGTATCGTCAGAACCTATTTAAAATTAGAAACAAAAAAAGATTGTTATCTAAAATTGAAGAGAAAAAAATTAAAATCATGGAACCTAAAAGTACCCAAACACGTTTCCGTACAAAACCCATATTTAGAGCGACAGACACTCAAACAGATGTTGTCGGTAAAAGAAATTTTGAAATGCAGTTTCCTGAAGAAGAAATATATGAGAATGAAGATGATGAAGTATTTGATAAACGCGTCCAGGAAAATATTTTTAAAGAAACAACACAGTCTGACAGTGAACTTGATGAAGACGTTCAAGACAAAATTTTCGCAAAAGCACTATCTGCCACATCAATTGGTGAGCGTTTAAGAAAACGAAAATTAACTCCAAATCAAAATTATCAAACATTTGAAACCGAGTCTGGAGACGTTATAACGGTTCCTCTTGACAGTCCACCCGAAAAGAAAGAAAAGCATATAAATAGCGAGAAATTTACAACACCTACAAAACGAATTTTACGACCAGCTAAAGCGGGTGACAGTCAAACAAAAATTAATTTTCCAAAACGTAAGAAAACATGGGCGATATACACCTAAAAGATGAATTTTATGTTACTTTACTCAGTGATAACTCAATGAATTACTATCCTGATAATACTTTATCAGCTTTTACAAATAATTTACATAAACCAATCAACGGTACAAACTGGAAAGTTGGTCTGTCGGAGATTTACTTAAACGATTTTCAACCAAATAAATACGGAAAAAACTGGCACATTGGTACAAAAGTTTTTATAGGAGGTAATTCCGAACACTTGGTTGGAATTGGGACGACGTACATTCCACATAACACGGATGAATATTTGTGTGATTGGAAATCTTTTTTGTTACCAACTCTTATTCAGAATATACACCTGTTTGATGGCTACTCAAGAAAAGAGGTTGAGCGTGAACTAATTTGGGGGATATATGATTTTATACACCCAGAGAAATGTGTTTGGAGAAATTATACTTATTAAAGTAATAAAAACGCCAATTTTTATTTACGCATTAAATATTCCTCTTAAGAATGATACAAACCTAATTTTTATTATTATTCCTATTTGAGGACAACTTATTCTTAAGTCAGGATGAAGTATTCAATAAAAAAAGTGCTTATTAAAGCATGATCACTGAATATTTTGAATAATTTTAATGAAAAATAAAAAGAATTTACCGTTATTAATTCTTCGAAATATTTCGTTATCCATCACTACGAATGGATATTTTATACTTAATAAGGTTCTATTTAGTCCAAATGTTCATAATTTATACAATTTTTTGATTTTTCTCCCTTTCTCTCTCAATCAGTCATACTCAACATACAATATTATATAAAATTAAAGCTTCATTGTTTCATCAAGAATCATTACAATTAGGTGGTGTGAAATAAAGTGTTTTGAAATTAAATTGTGTGTGCTATAAGTTTATTTTGCAATTTTAATAGTGTTAAAGGTAAGTTTAATAAAGCAAAAATAGTGTATGTCAATCATTATTTATTAAATACTGATTATTTAAGATAACAATAGATAACAATCAGTGTTTATTAAATACTTATAATAAAAAAAGACAGTGATACACTCTAAACGTGGGCTTTCAAATATGAACTTGCATTGAAATTTACATTAATAACAAATTGTTACTTAAATTTTTATAATAGAAAATAGTTTTAACCCCATTTAAATTCTTACGCTTATGGATAATGCAATAAAAAAGTGACTAATGCGTTTGCACTTGGCATAAGTATTCAAATAACATTATGTATACCACTTGTTACTTTACGCAGAATGTCTGCGTAAAGTAACAAGTTGTATACATAATGTTATCTTAAAAATTTTACTAAAAGTAGCCAGAGTTTACAGGTTATAAACCTACGAAATATTCCATTTCCTTTCACTATACCAATATTTTAAACTCAAAAAGTTTTATAATTTTTTTTCGCTCTTTCAATTTCAATCGGCCCTAAAAGTTAGATCGGAACGTCAGTTATCAGTCAGAAAAAGTATATAAGCTCCATTCAAATTAAACTTAGAAAATAATTTTCATTTAAATAGATGGATAACATATTTTCAAGCAATATTGAGGACACCGACATTTACAGCACATTTATAATTGTACCGGAAGAAAATCCGTTAGGCGAACTTTTAAAAGAATGGTCAATGGAATCGTTGTTACCAAAACTGATAAGTTCGTTTACAGTAATTTTAGCTAACTATATAAAATAAATTTAACTTCAATTTATAAAGGTAAAAACATCGATTTGAATAAACTTCAATATTTAACTGAAATTGAACTTAGTTCAATTTTTAAGGAAGACCTAGGAAACCAAGCGCAATTCCGAGCCAAATTAGTAGAATGGAGAAAAAAAAATGTAAAGTTAACAATTTTTATATAAATTAATATCAATTGACATGGAAATGTTTGCAATTCATTTGTATAAAGCATAATGTAACTAATTAAGACATCATTAGTTATATTATGCTCATTTTGATTGTTGAATGATGAGATATTTGTTGTTAGAATGTGGCTTTATATTGACAGTAGTTATTTTTTGCAGAATCTACCGAATTACATTACTTTAAACCAAAGCATTGATATGATATCTAACCCTAGTAGTAGTCATGCATTAATTGAAAAATTTCCTTCATCGACGGAGGAGTTAATATCAACAACACCAGCATCAAAGACGCTTTGCCCATCAACACAATCTTCTTTAGATTTGTTTGTAAATAATTCATTTCATGTATTGTTTTTGTAAATGTATAATATGCTTTTATTTTTATTATTAGGATTTAAATTGCTTTTTAGCCACTTCAACTGGTGCTAAAATTAAATCTATGTATGAGGCAAATAGCCCCCCACAGCTTACCCCTGAACTTAGAGAACTTCTTTGTACATATATCGCACGTTTTTATGTTGAAAATAACAAATGCATGATATCAAATGATTTTTATTGTGTCACAAAACAAATAATTCAAAAATTTCCTGAAGAAAATGCTGTAAGCTCAAGCATTAGAATTTATTAGATTTCACATATTTTTGTTGCAGAAAAAAAAGAAATAAATATAATCAATATAATATTATTGTATTATATAATATATAATAACAAATATTATTTAAATATAATGTTAATTTTTGATATTTCATAGGACTATTACTTCCGGAAGAATAAATATCCCTCTGGAACACTCTATAATAAATACAGAGTAATTTCTAAGCAGTTAAGAAAAGTTGGATATTTCACGGATAATAAGAGACGGCGCTCTACTATCTCAACAACAGACCAGTCGGAAGAGATCTTAACAGGTATTTGCAATATAAATTTACAATAAAAATATGTACAAAATAATTAATAAATATCGTATTATCCAGATCAAGAAGACAACGACGCAAATAAAGACTGGCTTAAAGTGCATAACGCTCCATGGGAAACTGTAGAGAGCAAATGGAAACAGTCCTTTCATATTCGTAGCGCAGATCAGACGAAAGATACAGATATCAGATCAGTAATTACACAGTGGCCGCTTTACAAAAACTCGAAAGGATTTAGGCTTGTAAGTATATACACTGTAAATTTTTTTCTTAAAATCCAAAAATTATTTGAAACACAAATCTATGGTTTTTTCCAAACAATTTTTTTCTCAATAAAAAGATTTTTGATGAACTTTATTTTCTCTCTCTCTCTGGCGTTTACATCCCATGAAGGGATTTTGCCGTCTGTGCCACCAGCTTCCAATCATCTCGTTCCATGACCAGTTGACCCCAGTTTCGACATCCTATATCACGAAGGTCTTGGATGATGTCATCACGCCAGCGTTGTCTAGGTCTTCCTCTTCGACGAACACCAGCTGGTTGTTGTTGGGACGCTTTTTTTATCATTCTTTCCAATGGAGCCCTTTCTACATGACCAAACCATCTAATCCGGTTGGATTTAATGAATCCGATTACATCGCAGCCTCCAAGAAGCTGTCTGATTTCATGATTCATTCGGATTCTATACTGATTTTCAGCAACTTTACATGGACCATAAATTGTTCGTATGACTTTCCTCTCGAATGTTGATAGAATTCTACAATCGGAGGAAGTCAGTGTCCAGCTTTCACTTCCAAATGTAAGCACAGGTCGTATCAATGCTTTGTAAAGTGTGAGTTTACACGACCGCGAAAGATGTTTTGATCGCAGAAGTTTTGAGTATGCGTAGAAAACTCTGTATGCGGCAGAGACACGGGCTTTGATATCTGCCTGCATGTCATTTGACGATGTTATTACAGACCCGAGGTATTTGAAGTTTTCCACGCGTTCCACTTCATAGTCGCCAGTATCCAGATTTCCGGGAGGTATGTTCTTAGATGTTGTTAACACTTTAGTTTTGCTGGTGTTGATGCATAATCCAAGCCGTTTAGCATTTCTTTCAAGCTGAGAGAGACTATCCTTAATATCGCTTGTTCTACGTCCGAGAAGCACAATATCATCTGCGTAGCCAAGAACTTGACTAGATTTGTTATATATGCAGTTTTGTGTCTCAATTCGGCTTTTTATTATCGCGTACTCCAGCGCCAAATTAAATAGTACGGGCGCGAGTGCATCACCTTGTCGAACACCTGATGTTATATCGAAAGGATCAGAAACTGACCCTTCGATTACTATTCTACAATTTGATCCCGATGTTGTGAGTTTACACAGAGAAACAAGTTTCTCTGGGATACCAAGGCATATGAGTGCGGACCAGAGGTTGTCGCGGATGATACTATCATATGCTTGCCTGAAATCAACGTAGAGCTGGTGAATGCTGATGTTGTACTCCCAACATTTTTCCAGAATCATCCTTAATGTAAAACATTGATCTGTGGTTGAGCGGTTGGGACGAAAACCACACTGATAGTCACCGATGATAGATTCGGCGAACGGGATGAGTCGAGCAAGTACAACATTAGCTAGTATTTTATATGCAGTGTTCAACAGTGCGATGCCACGATAATTTTCACACTTTAAACGGTCACCTTTCTTATGTAGCGGAACAATGAGAGCTGTTTTCCATTCATCAGGTAGTTCTTCTTGGTCCCAGATTGCAAGAATCAGATCGTATATACGTGAGACCAGAGCTGCTCCTCCATTTTTCAGAAGTTCTGCGGGAATTCCATCGAAACCTGGTGATTTGCCATTTTTCAGTTTTTTAATGGCAGCTTCCACTTCTTCTATTGCTGGGTAAGGGACAAAAATCTCTTCAGTTGATGGAGCAATTGCTCGAATAGGATGAACTTCGTTCGTCCTATTCAGTAGGTCTTGAAAGTGGGATCGCCACACTGCCAGCACATCACGTTCACTTGTTGTAAGTTCATTATTTACATTTTTGATGGCTGTAGATCTTGGGTGGAAATCTTTGGTCAGATTTCGTGCATTGGCAAAGCACTCTTTTGAATTTCCGTTGGCCGCATGTTGGTTGATGTTTTCGATGCAGCTCTTCATGTGTTCGCGTTTCTTTTTACGTAGAAGTTTTGCTGAGGCTTTCCTGGCGCATAGATAATCAGCTTGGGAGCTTCGGGTGTTCCTTGTTAACCATTTTTCTCGCAGTTTTTGTTTATTTTCAACGGATTGGCGGCACTCGTCGTCAAACCATTCGTTGTGTGATTTCGGTGGTCGTTTTCCGATTGTAGTTTGTGCTGCGGCTATAATGGTTGATTGAAGCGTTTGCCATTCTTCTTGTATGTTTAATGGCATCTCAGAAGAGATGTCATGCTCTTCTATGTTTTGTGTTATTATTTCCTGATATCTATTCAGCGTTTCCGGATGTTTAAATGCTTCGACATTCCAGCGCACGGTCTTTTTTGCTTGTCTGTTAAATGTGGATGACAACTTGCACTTGTACTTAAAGATGACAAGCATATGATCGGTGTCCATATCAGCACCTCTGTATGATCGAACGTCAGTTATACTTGTAGAGTGTCTCTTAGAGATCATGACGTGATCGATTTGATTTTCCGTTCTTCCGTCATTTGATTTCCACGTTGCCTTGTGAATTCTCTTGTGAGGGAAGAAAGTGCTGGAAATTACTAGATCATACATCATAGCCAGCTCGGCTGCGCGAAAACCGTTATTGTTGCTGGTATGATGCAAGCTGTTAGGGCCGATATGTGTTTTAAGTTCTGCAATCCTACCGATTTGAGCATTAAAGTCACCTACCACGATTTTTATATCGTGCCGCGGGATGTTATTGATGACTTCCTCGAGTTCTAGGAAGAACAGGTCTTTAATATCATCTGCTTTATCTTCAGTAGGTGCATGAACATTGACGATCGTTACATTGAATTTTTGCGTGCGGATTCTCAGTGTGCATAACCGCATATTAATAGGGCAGAAGTCGATAACATGCTGATTCACGCGACGGTGTATAAGAAAGCCAACTCCAAATTCTCCTCCGTTTTGATGACCGCAATAATACAGAGTGTATCCTTTCGCTGTTTCATGGATTCCACTGCCTGGCCATCTTAGTTCTTGTAATGCCACTATATCCAGTGTGTAGCTCTCGACTTGTTGAGTGAGTTTTAGGAGATCTCCTGGTCTTCTGAGGCTAAGCACGTTCCAGGTTCCCATTTTTAAATCGTAGTCCGGGTACAGTTTCCGAGGTCGTTCCAATAATGAATCCGAGATATTCCGAGGCCTGTGTACAGAATTCATGACAATAATTTTTTTACGGAAATGGGGTGTTAGCCCTTCGCCCAACCCAAATTTTCGTGAATGGGTTCGTTCTGCATCTTAAGGTCACCAGAAACAACCTTTTTACACGTTTATATAGCGAGCCGCTTGATCCAAGACAGACGCCCACTGAAAGCCGCCCCTAACATGGAGAACAGACGCTTTCTACACATTTATATAGCGAGCCGCTTGATCCAAGACAGACGCCCGCTCCAAGCCGCCCCTAACATGGAGAACAGACGCTTGAGTTGCATTGGTTTTATGGCGCCAATGACTCGCCATGGTGCAGAATCATTGAGTATAAGCAGTATTTACTCTGCCCCTCTCAACTACACCAACCTAATTCTGTTAGCGTTACCCAGGTAGCACGGCGTGGACGTAGAATTTCGGATTTTCGCTACCCAAACTTTATTTTGTATATTGTAAATTTATAAAAAATTGTAAAATTTACTTAGTTTTGTTTTTGACTGTAAACAGTTTTGTATTGCTGTAATCAATAAAATATGTAATTCTTTGTTTTTTATGCAGGTTGAAATCGATTTTGAAATTTTATATCCGGAAACTCATGCGTACCTCTTTAATACTTGGTCAGAATTTAAAAATAAAATAAAACCCATTCTCCAGAAACGTTTAAAGGACAAACACGCTTTACAGCAGGCGAAAGATCTGTCAAAAACCGAAGGTATAATAATCAATAATTAATTAATTATTCATTACTTCAGTTAATGAATATTAATTATAATTATCTTATTACTATTTGTTCTATATGTTTTTTTTCTTTTATGTTTTAGACATTCCTGATATACAACTGTGTAAGTTGATTCATTATCTCTTAAAGCCTTCGGGGAAACATAAAATAAACGACAAATTGAAAAAATTTACTATAAATGACTCAATCGAATCATTTATAGTAGAAGTCATCAGTGTTAAACATAAGGATGAAAAAATCCAACAAGCGAAGGAATTTGCTATTTCAAGAAATATAAAACTACAACCATTTATTATTTTTATAAATAGCACCAATGCACAGTTTTGTGTGGTATACGACGACATATATTATAGCTTCGACAGTTTCTTGGTAGCTCTAGATATATGTTTCAAAATTTTTTTTGTATTTAGATTAGCTTACCCCAAACAGTCAGAAAAATTTTGGATTTTAATACAAAAGTACATATACAAAATAACTACAAATTTTGATAACTTGTCATCTGATATAATTGACACCTTATCAGAACTTCAAAAATAATAATTTATAAATGTTTAATATAAAAAGTACATTTTCAATATGTTTTCATGTTTTCTATGTTTGAATGCGTTTGAAAGTGTAAATTTTTTAATGAAACATTTTACTTATATGCATCTTTTGGCCCCAACCGCTGTTTTACAATGTAAACAACAAAATTGTAACCAATTTTTTTCCAACCGAAACTCTTTCAAGCGCCATCTAACAAATAAGCATGAAAGCAATTGTACTTTCAATTCTAACATAAGTGAACCCAATAATAATAAGGGACAATCGCAAGAAGCGACTATATTGTCTAATGCAAATGAATTAAGTAAATCTCTAACAGTTGAATTAAATGATAAAATAAAAATTAATTTTAAGGACGTACTGTATAAATTACAGAATAATGCATTAAAGTTTGTACTTGAATTATATGCTAAAACTAACATGACCACTGTTTTAATAGATTCAATTTTAAAATCATTTCAAAATCATATTTTAATAATTTTGTTAGAGATTTTGGTGGAAATAAGACCCATTATTTCCAGTTCAGAGGTTGATTTTAACGAATTTCTCAATGTGATTAGGGCAATATTTGATAAAGTGAAAACAGAATACCTACTAATTCAAGAATTAAAAGAAAAAATTGGATTCGAAAGTCCAAAAAACTGTGTTATACACAGTGAAGTACAACAAACTTTTAAATCAGGGCAACCAATTTTAAAAGAACTGAATTATTTTTGTGTATTGTCACCAGTTATTTATCAAATTAAAAAATTTTTTGAAAGAAATAATGTGCTTACTGAAACTTTGATAAATACAAATCAGTTGCTTAGTTGCAGAAGTAATTTAGTTAATTTTGTTCAGGGAAAGTTGTGGAGAGAAAAACTGAGTTTCTTTTCATCCAACGAAATAGTTTTACCATATATTTTATATTACGATGATTTTGAGACTGGGAATGCTTTAGGTAGTCATGCAGGTTCTCACTCGATTGCAGGTTTCTATTTCTATTTTCCATCCATACCATCCAGCTTAAAACTCAACAATATATTTGTTGCTCAGTTAATGAAAACTACTCACTTAAAAAAGTTTGAAATTAATCAATCTCTTGCCCACTTAATTGAATGTTTGAAATTGATTGAAACGGAAGGCATCGTAATTACAGTCGATAATAATAAAAAATGTGTCAAATTTGTACTCGGTCTAATAACGGGTGATAATCTAGCTCTAAATTCTATAATGGGCTACAGTACATCATTTTCACATAATTTATATTGTAGACACTGTATAGAAGAGAAAGTAATCCTTCAAAAATCGGTGATAGAAAACACAAGTAAATTGCGTAATGTGTACAATCATGAGATCGATATCCAAACTAACGATTCTAAGTTGAGTGGTGTAAAATTTAATTCGTTATTCAACAGCCTTAAGACGTTTCATGTCACTAAAAACTATTATTGCGATGTAATGCATGACGTTTTTGAAGGTATTGTAAAATTTGGATTAGGAAATGCCTTGAAAATATTTATTTATGAAAAAAATTATTTTTCCTTAGATTTTCTCAACAGCAAAATTAAATCCTTTGATTATGGAGAAATAGAAGTTGAAAATCGCCCTAGTGATATCAAACAAGATAAAAAACATGCACATATAAAACATGAACTTACATATGTCTGCAAGAGAAAGCTATTGTTTTCTTAAATATTTTACTATTTTCTTGGGTAGTAAGGTTCCTCAAAATGATGTATGTTGGAAATATGTGCTTTGTCTATATGACCTTGTAGAATTTTTGTTAAAAGATTCTTTCAATAAAACAGATATAGCTACCTTACAAGGACTGATAACACAGCATCACACACAATATATTAATTGTTTTAAAACAACCTTAAAACCAAAACATCATTTCATATGCCATTACCCCCGTTTGATTGAATATTCAGGTCCATTAAAACCATTAAGTTGTATGCGATTAGAAAGCAAAAACAAGCAGGTTAAAGAATATTCTAAGGTGTGTTCCTCACGAATTAATCTACCATTATCTCTTAGTAAAAAATGTAGTTACAGTTTTGCGTTTGATATTATAAATAATTCCCCATTCTAAAAAGATATTGATATTATAAAAACAAAATCTATGAGGTCTTTGAGACATAATTATCTCTATTATAGAAATTTAAACATGGAGCCATTCTTAAAAAATAATTCAGTAGAATTAATTTCGGCAGTTCGATACAAAGGAACTTTGTTTAAAAATGGATTTCATGTTTATGATTCATCAAAGTTGTATGTAATACAGGATATGCTAATATCCGGGTGCAAGCTGATTCTAATTCTGTTAGAAATTGAAATTTTAAGCCATGATTCCAATTAAAAAATTTATAACACAGGCGAGTCAAAGGGAGAACATTTCTTTAAAGAAATAGATTCGCTTACAAATAAAAAACCTTTTCAATTACATACCCAAAGCGATGGAAGGAAATTTTTCCTACCACGAATGCTTTGAGTATAATTTTAATAAATAAGCTTTTAATTAATTAAATTTAAAAATTGCAATAAGTTTACTATTTAATTTTAATAATTATATTTATTTTTAAGAAATGTGTAATTTACTTAAATTTATAATTTGTTATTTAAATATAGGAATCTTTAGATAACAAGAAAATAATGAAAATAATAAAATAGGTATAATGAATAAGTAATGTGTTTTAATATGCCATATTATCCATAGTTATAGATAAACTGATCATAACATTGTCACACCAAATGTCTAATTAAACATAATTGATAGAACTAGATTGAAGAATACATGAAATAACATGTCATAATTAAAGCTTATAAAAGTTTAATACATACTTAATAAGGACTTATCTGATTCTAATTTTTGGGTTAAATCATTCCTTTCTGCGGTATTAATCAATAAAATTAGTGATAAAATTATGATTATATTATGTATCATCCGTACATAAACTAAAGGCTTTATCATTCATACAAAGAATAATCAATGTTTAGAACAAATTTCATAGATAATACTTGGTATGTAATTATTATTCCTTCACTAGACACGGTTGAAAATTACACTTAATTATTACATAAACTATCCCTTGTAGGAATATTTCATCCAAATATTTCTCTGGGTGTATCTTTGGATTCCAATTACGTGGCTGCACCTTCATCAACATCATTAGAAAAACAACTACCTGAAACAAATGAATTTATTAAAATATGTATAAATCAACCACCACTTGAGCTAAAATTAAAGGCAGATCATAGCTACTCACTCGAAGAGTTACTGAAATCATGTTTTGATCAGATAACTGTAAAAATTAAAGATTTTAAAAAGCATAAGTCAAGACTCTTAGATTTATTTAAAACATTTCTGCAATATTTACCTATGACACCCGTAATTAAACCAGAAATGCTTTTGGTCTATACCGATATTATTGAACCAAATATGGTGGGTGATAGCACGGTGAGATGTTTAAGAACGATAAACACAAAAAATGCATTTGAAGTAATGGAAAAAGAAATTTTAAATATACAATATTTTGCTGTTGAGAAAAATTTTTTTGATAATATTTCTATTCTAATCTGTGATAAATATAGTAGCAAAATTAATTTTGCAACAAGTAGTATTCCTACAAAAATTGTATTACATTTTAAAAAAGTATATAAATAAAAGGGGGATTCTATTAAACAATTTAGTGTTTTATGAAAAGCATTATGGAAGGAGTATATTACAGATACTATTTGAGTCAAACGGGGAAAGGCATTGAGGATATTGGTCCGTTGGTACATTCGACTGTACCATATCAACGAGGACGTGGCCTAGGTAGTTTTTTTGGGGGACTTTTCAAGTATTTGAAACCAATATTTTCTTCGGGGGCTGATTTACTAAAAAGGCAGGTTGTAAACTCTGGTATAAGTGCTTTATCAGATATTGTATCCGGTGCAAATATTAAGGAAGTTCTGCAAGATCGCGGTAAAGAGATTGTCAAAAGTGTAAGACGCGGGGCAGTTCAAAAACTCAATGAAATGTATGGGTCGGGAAAAAGGAAAAGAAAAGTTATAAATAAGCCGTCGATCAAAAATTTAAATTATTTTACCTCGAAACGACGTAAAGTTATTAGGCGTAAGAAAGAAAAAGATATTTTTGATTAATTATGGTGGAATGTATGAAATCTGAATTGGATATATTTAAAGCACAACCTATTCAATCAAGTATTCTACGATCCGAAGAGGTTTCTTACAACCCTATAGCCTCATTAGATAAACCATCGGTAATAGAATTTGTTTCATTAGGTCATGGAGATACATATAGGGACTTATCTTCTACATATTTAAGATTGAAAATACGGATTTTGAAAAAAGATGGAGGGTTATGGAATAATGATAAAGGGGCAGACGGAAAAGAACTATCACAGCCAAGTGTAGTTAACAATCTTTTACATTCTCTAATAAAACAATGTAATATTCAATTAAACGGGAAAAATATAACACCATCAGACGGAAATTATCACTATAGAGCATATATTGAATCGCTATTAAATTATGGTAATGATGCTGCTACCACACATTTAGAGTGCTCAGGGTGGACATTAGATAAGGCGAACATAGAAAAATCTAATAATTCTGGATCGAAAGACCGTCAAAAATTGTATAATAATAGCAATGTTGTTGAGCTAATGGGTAAACTACATGTAGATATGTTTAACCAGCCTACCTTACTTATAAACAACGTGGATGTTCGAATTACACTAACACTAGAAAAACCAGAATTCTATTTTTTTTCTGACGATACCGATGAATCTCAATTGAAAATTTTAGAAGCAACATTGTTTATGAGACATGTAACTGTTAATCCGAGTGTTCTATTAGCACATAACGCTGTTTTGGAAAAAAAGAATGCTATATATAGTTATAAACGTGTGGAAGTAAAAACCTATACTCTTCCTATGAATACATCATCCATATCGCTCGACAACGTTTTCATTGGTCAATTGCCGACTACAATCATCTTTTGTATGACCGAAAATATTGGTTATTCAGGAAAAAGATCAAAAAACCCGTACAATTTTAAACATTTTGATATTTCTCAATTTTCGTTGAATGTGAATGGGGTACAGATACCTAATACAGCAATTGAAACTAGTTTCTCTGATGAATATAATTGTTATACCAGAGCCTACAACACACTTTTTCAAGGAACAGGGATATTCCATAATGATAAAGGTCATCAGATAACAAAAACAATGTTTAGCAATGGATTTTTTTACTTGCTTTGATTTAACCCCCGATGCATCAGGGAATGAAATGTGCCAAGGTCTACTTAATCAAGGAACTGTTAGAATTGAAGCAAAGTTATCAAAACCATTGCCGTCCACATTAACTGCAATTGTTTATGGGGAATTTGATGCAAACATTCAAATCGATAAAAATCGAAATATATTCACAAACCTATAAATAGGATGAAAAAGCGTGAGTCTAAATATTTTACATCATGTCTTCATCCTGTGCACTTGTCGATGTTACATTTTGTTGTAACGACAAAAACAGTTTGTTTGTGAAAGAAATTAGTATAGTAGGATTTAAAGAGCCTTGTAAGAAGTTCGTAAAAGAGTTTACTTACAAGTTTCCAACAAAAGAGCTAACAAATCAAAATATTGAAAATTATTCTTTTGGAACTGTGACTAACGAAAATATAACTAAAGAGTTTAAACAAATATTAGAAAGTTTTGATATAATCATTACCAACAAACTAATTAAAAAAGAGTTTTTAGTAAATTATGTAAAGGAAGCGAGCAAAGTTTATGATCTGAGTCAATTTATTTTATGAACACTTTAGAAATAACTAACATTTTAAAATGTAACCAGCGTACAAACAAAAAATTTAAGGGGGTATTCGCTCTGGATAGAATTCCAAAAGTAAAAGAAAAACCATCTCTTTTAATCGTTAACACGGATAAGGCTAAGGACCCTGGAACACACTGGTTAGCTATTTATATTCCTAAAAAGGGGTGTATAGAATACTTTGATTCTTTTGGGCAGAAACCAACTAAACCTGAAATTTTAAGATATTTGAAGAATCATTGTTTAATTTTTAATGATAAACAGTTGCAAAGTAATTTTACAGATGTATGCGGGCAATATTGTTGTGTTTACGTTTGGTTTAGATGTTTTGGTTTAAGTATGAAAAGTTTTTTGAACCAATTCAGTAAAGTAAATCATATTGAAAATGACAGGTTGATTTTAAAACTATTTCATAAAATATTTGGAAAATACAACTTTTTACAGTCTTGTAACCCGAGAGTTTTTTTTTTTTTTTTTTTTTTTTTTATTCAACATCAATAAATTTTGTTACATTACACTGTAGAGTAGTATAATTTATATTATTTTAATTATTTTGGTTTTTTACATTGCTCGAACCAAAGGTTATATCGCAACGTACAGGTTTAAGATTGAATCTTAAAAATGTTTTCAATTTTTAACTTTCAATCTTAAAAATTGATAAATTATAAATAAAATAGAAAAATAGAAAATATCTACATAATTAAAAAAACTAAAATTACTGTTCAACAAACATTTACAATATTATTCAACTTCTATTGTGTGCTAAGTTATTTTCATGTGTGCCGTTATGTTATGTTTGAATTTTGCTAGATTTATCGAATATTTTATTTCTGTAGGAAGACTGTTAAACTTAGGAATTGCCCGGTATATAACATTTGTTGTACTAAATGTGGTTGCAAAGTATTATTCGGTAGCAAAGTGAGATTTTCTCCTTGTATTATAATTATGTTTCTGACCCTGTTTTTCTATAATAAAGTTATGTAATATAAGATTATTTAATATTTTATATGCTAACACATAAAGCTCTCTTTCACACAAAGAGCTAAATGAAATAAAATTTGAATATAGTTCCTCTGTTGGAAATCGAATGGGTACATTTAAAATATATTTTAAAGTACGTTTATGGAGAATATTTAGTTCGTTGAGCATATATTGAGCACATCCACTCCATACCGGATTTAGATACATTAAACGAGAATGAATGTATGCGTTATACAATAATAAAAGTGAATTCTTTGGAAGTAGCCGCTTTGTTCTGCCAATAGCAAAAATATATGGAATAATGGATTTTTTCAACGAGTCAATATGATCAACCCATTTAAGTCTGCTGTCGATAGTGAGACCTAGATATTTAAATTTATGTACTCTTTCAATTGCAGAAGAGGCATATGTAACTTGAAGCGCGTTAGGATTCACTAGATCAAAGCTCCTACTCTCAAAAATCATATACTTCGTCTTCTCGTTATTTAGGACCATATGGTTTATACTGCACCATGATTCAAGCAACACCATGTCATTATTCATTTGGAATGAAGAGTTTCTACTGAATCTGCTTCATACATTAAAACACCATCATCCGCAAAAAGCTGCAATTTTCCATCGAAATTCATAAATTGTAAGTCATTTATCTGTATTAAAAAAAAGACACGGACCCAGAATTGATCCTTGAGGGACACCACTTTTAATTATGTTTTCTTTGCTTGTTTTATTATCTAAGCACACCACTTGTTTTCTGTCACATAAGTAGTTTTCGAATAACTTTAGTTGCTCATTTGTAAAATGTAATTTTTTTAGTTTGTACATCTCAATTTTGTGATCTACTGTGTCAAATGCTCTTCTAAAGTCTAAAAAAATACATCCACATGTCTTTTTTTGATCTAGATTTTTGCTTAGATAGTGAGTAAGCGATAAACAAGCAGCAGTTGTGTTTGATCCTTTACGAAAACCAAATTGAAGATTGTATATAATGTTATTTTCAACTAAGAAGTTTTCCAGCCGGTTCAATAATATGGTTTCAAAAACTTTAGAACAACTAGTTAAGATTGAAATAGGCCGATAGTTTGAGACATCACTTTCAATTCCGTTTTTGTAAAGAGGTTTTACCCTTGCAGTTTTCAAACATTTTGGAAAGGTACTGTTATCTATGCTATTATTTATATGTGCGGCAATTACAGAGGCTACTCTATGTGCACAATGTTTTAGAGCTTTCGTAGAGATTTTATCAATCCCTGCTGCAGCTGAAGTGTTTAAACCATTTATTATCTGAAAAACCTCATTTTTGTTAGTGTGTTGAATATTTAGTGGGGATACAATTTGATATTGAAAATAATTAAAATGGTCAAAGTCAGGTGCAGGTAAATGGATGGTTATATCATTGGCGATATTTACAAAAAAATTATTAAAAATGTTAGCTACTGTTGCACTATCTTTTACAAACGTTGAGTCCAAAGGGTCCGATAAGTAGATGGGAATGGGTGTATTAACTGATTTATTAAAGATAATTTTGTTTAAGTGTTTCCAAAGTAGTTTTGAATTATTAATATTTTTTTGGATTAATTCCGCATTATACAATTTTTTAGCAGTTTTTACTCCAGAAGCTACAAGGGAACTTAAGAATTATGCTGATGCTTGAAATATTCTAAGTTGGGGTATTTATTTTTAATTTCATAAAACGGTCTCTTTCTTTCATTTGATTCACCAACTCATCGGTCATCCATTCATTCCATTGTTTTTTGGAATTTTTATTTTGAGTCACTGACCTGGTAGATTTGACTACACGTTGGAGAATTCCTTAACAAAATCATCAAAGGTTACCGCATTGAGTATTTTAGGCCAATTAGTATCCAATAAGAGCTGTTTATAGTTAAGTTTTAAGTAACTTTCTTCTTGCTTAATTTTTGGTATTTCCAAATCAATAATACGTAAAAGTACAATTTTATGATCAGATAAATGCGTATCTGATATTGACAGGTCGTATTTAAAGCTAAAAATATTTGAAATAACATGATCTATTATGGTTCCGATTGCATTTTTTTTCCTTGTAGCAAAATCTGGTGTAATTTTATTGAGAATAAGGTATCCCGAAGATTTAATCAGATTTATATATTTTGAGACTAGGGATGAATTCAAGTCTAATAAGTTTATATTTATATCACCAACTATAATATTTTTACTGTTGCTATCCAAAATCGATTCTAAGTGATTCAAAAACATATTTGTTTCATTTTTTTGTGACCTATAAACAGATATTATATTCATGTTTTTTTCTATCAGTTTTATACCAATACACTGACAGTAATCTTTGTTTATATTAAGAATTTCACAGGAAGCAATATTGGACTTTACGAAAATTGCAACCCCACCGTAGCCATCACTTCTATTGCAAATATAAGATTTGAACCCAGTTAAATTGTAGAATTTATTTTCTTCTGCCTTTAACCAAACCTCTGTAAGAATTAAAAGATCAATATTACATTGTAAATTATATACTAAAAACTCAATGTCATGAAGTTTGTTTTTTATACTTTGGCAATTAAGATAGAGAAAATTGCAATCACCATTTCCCAGCGATGGTTTATCATTTAAAAATAAATTGTGTTTGATATTGTCAAAATCCAACAAATCATCTTTATCATTGTGCATAGTTAATGTTATTGAAATAGTTTTTTGTATGTATTGTTTTTTTACTTTTAGACACAAGATTAAAATTCAAGTTACAAATAAAATGTTTTGTATGAAATGAAAATGTAAAAAAAAATGAAATGAATATGAAAATGTTTGTGAACATACTTACAACTATAAAATAATTAACCAAACTAACAGGCAGATTAAATAACTGAAAAAACTTATTACTATCTTTATTTTTATTACTTTTATTCCTTATTAAAGTGCTATTGCAGAATAAAGCTTGCGAGAGTTTAAGATGATGAAAACATTTGTAATAGTTTTTCCATATCGTTTCTAGATTTAATGAGATATACTTTAGAATTTGGCTCTTTCCGAAAATGTATTGTTGTGTTTTTAATCCATAGAAATTGAAAATTTAATTTTGTTTTAACTTCCCTCATATTAAAGTATAATGTTCGTTTATATGGAGTCAAGTGATCCCGGATAAATATTTGCTGATCTCTTTGTAAGTGGAAACCTATTTGATTAGCATATATGACTTGTTTTTCTTGTTTTTTTTTCATAAAAATTGTCTTCGCTGCTATTGATTTAAAACGTATAAGGATTTGATGATCACGATGACTGGATTCAATTTTATTTCTTAAATACACACTAGTGGCAATATTTTCAATGAAAGTTGTTTCTAGTTCGAGTGTTTTGATTATGTTTTGTAAAATAGTTATTTCAGGCGTTTTATTTTCGGGTATACCTGCAACTATAATATTATTCACTAAATCTTGTTGCTTTGCTTCATCAACATCTGCCTCCAAACGGTTGATAGTAGTTTCAAGAAATTTTTGATTTTTAAATGTTGTTTCAATGTCTTGTTGAGTTTTGTCATTCTCTTTTTGGAGATTATCAAGTTTGCCAGAGAATTCATCAAGTTTGTTCGCAAGAAATTGTTGCGAAGATATTATTTCATTTATCATTGTTTTGAATTCACAAAAATTTTTGGTCAAACCATCAATTTTTTGGTTTAAGACACTTGTTATTTCGGTAATTTTGCATTCAGTAGAACAATACCAGGTTGATTCAGCTGCTAATCTCTGAATGTTACTGCCAACGATTTTTTTACATGATAGATGAAACATTTTTTTGCAACCTGTACACTGAAAGACTGACTGCTTTTCTGTGACAGTTTTATTACAGGTTGGGCATTGTACCATAGAGCTATAATTTGTACTGGATTCAGCTGTTTCAAAGTAATGCATTTTAAATACAATTTAAGTACAATTGTTTCAACAATAAATAAAAAATAACAGATGTTAATAAATGTAATTTATTATTTGTCGATTTTTTATATCAATTACGGATATTACCAGTTTATTGTCTATTAATTGCAGTAAACACAAAATATTTTAACACAGTTATCGTAAAAATCAACTATTATCACTTCAATTTATTTAGAAATTACAATAAACTCATCAAACTATTACTTTTATTTATTTTAAGATAGTTAATAAAAACAAAAATCGAAATAAACAAATTTCTTTTAAATATAAATCAAAAAAAAAAAAACAGACTCAATAATAAATTAAACACGTCTTATCGATACGACGATTCGTTCGATTCCTCAATAATAAATTAAACACGTCTTATCGATACGACGATTCGTTCGATCTTCCCTTAGTTCTTCTGGGGTTGTATAGCCATACCAATTCTCCTTCTTGAAAACCGCCACTATTTGCATTTATGTCGTACCTGGTTTTCATTTTGTCACTGGCAATCTTAATGTGGTCTCGAACCTGCTGATGGATTTTATTCATCTTCTCCCTTAGTTGTCCCACATAATCTGTTTTCGTGGATACCAGACCTCCAGGGATGCCAAACTCGATGTCACTAGGAAGATGTAGTTCTCTTCCGAACATGATATTCGCTGGCGTTTCACTTGTCGTATCGTGCACTGCGCTACGATAGGCCATCAAGAATAACGGAAGATCCTTGTCCCAATTTCTTTGGTTGGCTTCTACTACCTTTGACAAATGTTCTTCCATGGTTCGGTTGAATCGTTCTACCATGCCATCCGATTGTGGGTTCATAGGTGTAGTTCGTGTTTTTCTAATGCCGAGTGTTCTGCACAGCTCTTCCATCAGTTGAGATTCGAAATTCCTTCCCTGGTCGGTATGCAACTCGAGCGGTGTTCCATATCTGCAAACCCATTCATTGACTAATGTTTCCGCGACCGTAACTGCTTCCTGGTTCGGTAGTGCATAAGCTTCCGGCCATTTTGTAAAGTAATCAATGACCACCATGATGTATTTGTTACCTTTTGTCGTTTCCGGAAATGGCCCCGCGATGTCTATAGCAATTCTCTCCATTGGGGCACCCACATTGTACTGTTGCATCTCTCCTCGAGTTCTAGTTTTTGGTCCTTTGCTCGCCGCACAAGTATCACATCGCCGACACCATTGCTCTACGTCGGTTCGATACCTTACCCAATAAAACCTCTCCCTTACTTTAGCCAGGGTTTTATTGACTCCCAGGTGTCCTCCAGAAATACTTCCATGCAGCTTTCCCAGTACCTCTTCTACTCGACTTGATGGCAACACCAGTTGCTCTAACACTTTCTTTCCATCAGCGGACTCCCATTTTCTTTTTAGTATCCCGTTATCCATCAATAGCGAGTCCCATTGCGCCCAGTAGCATTTCACCTCCGTACTTAAAGGTGCTACCTCTTTCCACTCTGGTCGCCTTCCCTCAGTTTTCCATTTCAAAATTGGAGCCATAGCTAGATCTTCTAGCTGCTCTCTTTTAATTGCCTCGGTACACCAATCGTCAGGAGTTTGGAACTTGATTTGTTTCACCTTCATTGCTTGACTTCTCTCAGTCCTGCTACATGACTTGCGCTCCTCAATACAGGGTTTTCTTGAAAGATCGTCAGCGTTACAATGTATCCCTTTCTTACGGTGTTCAACGTGGAAATCTCCTGCCTTTTTGACATCCACTTGCTTGTTTGAAAGATTCATCAACCGGACTGGAACTACTCCTTCTTTTGCAGCTATTAGCGTTTTGCATTCCCTTTGTATCCTTTTCTTACGGTGTTCAACACGGCAATCTCCTTCCTTTTTGACATCCACTTGCTTGTTTGAGAGGTTCATCGTCTGGACTGGAACTACTCCCTCTTTTGCTGCAACTAGCGTTCGGCCAATCATAATGTTTCCCCCAAAGTCGTTGTTAGCTGGCTCAATCATCACAAGTGAATTTTGGTCACTTTTATCTAGTAGCTTAGTCCATATGATTTTCTCAGATTTTGCCGGGATCTCAGTTGGTCCATCACTAATAACACGGACCTCAGCATTGTCGTTGGTGGCGTTTAGCACTATTTCTGTGTTTCCATATCGCAGTACGTGGCTTCCCAGATCTAATATAAAATTGTATTCTTTCATGAAGTCAAGCCCAATTATGCAGTCATCTTCTATATCTGCTACAATAAATCGGTGCCTAAATGAATTTCCTCCAAGGTGAACCTCTTGGTCGCTTTCTCCATGAACTAGAACTGTTTCACCCGTAGCTGTTTTTAGGGTGAATCGTCTTGCTGTATCGATCTGACTATCACAAACCACATCTGGAGGCACTATTGATCTCGAAGCACCTGTGTCCAAAGTCAACATGCACGATCTGCTTCCAACGGTTGCTTCCAAGACTAGACTACTATTTTCTCTTTTTACTTGTGATACCACCACTGTAGGGCATTGTAATTGAGCCAGCTTTCGCCCTTCAAAACTGGCACAATCTAGTTTCCCGAATCCGGAACGCGGCCTCTGTCTTCCGGGTGTGGCTCCCATTTACATTCTCTTCGGATGTGCCCCAACTTCCCACAGTTCCAGCATCTTACTCTGCTAGATCTACTTCGTTGATTTCGTTCAGGTTTATCTTCCAAACTTTTGACACGCATGATCACTTCATCAAGCGCTGCTTTTATAGGTTCTTCAGTAACTTCCATCTGACGTACTCTATCTGAACCGTACGCTCTTTTTCCAGCTTCCATTTGCAGGGCCAATGCTAAGACTTCTGCAGGTAGCTTCTTTCCGCTTAGATAAAGCTGGTTTCTCATTTGCACATCTCGAAGAGCATTGATGAATGTATCAGCTGCCAGTTCGTCTCGGTGTTCAGCGTTATAATTCGGATATGATAGATTAACCAGTCTTACAATGTCAGCCTCTAATTCTTGCAAGGTTTCGCTGACTCCTTGTTTTCGTGTCTTGAGCTGCATGCGATGGAGAGCTTGCATATGACTTTCCCCGTATCTTACTTCTAAGGCCTCCATAATCTTGCTGTAATCACGTTCTGTCGCTGATAGTGTCTGCAAAATTTCAGCAGCAGGTCCCTTCAATGCCAATATAAGCGCGTTTGCTTTTTGCTGGTGCTCAACCCCAGTTGTTGCTATCTCAAATTGCATCTTAAATATCTGATACGATGTAGATCCATCAAATGCGGGTGTTTTTACTCTAGCTGGAGCTGAAGTAGTTGATGGATTGATCATGTTACCTGACTTCCCTTGTGCTATTTCTTGGCGTAATTCACTCGAAAGTTTGCGTAATTTCTCTTGTTCTTCGGTAACTGTCCGCAGCTCCCTTTCCATGTTGTTGATTTTCACCTCTGCACAGGATATACGTGACTCGATTACTTCACGCAGACTTTCTTGCTTCGCCATCATATCAGCAAATTGTTGTCGTTGCTCTACTTTTTGTTCTGCTGCCTGCTTCTCTTGTCGGGCCATCAGATCAGCAAGTTGTTGTTGTTGGTTGTTTCCTTGTTTGGCAATCAGATCAGCAAATTGTTGTTGTTCTACTTTTTGTTGTTGTTGCTGTGCCATCATTTCTTTCATCAACGCCATCATCGGATCAATTGCGGGGGCATTCTGAACCGGAGCATCCTTCAGCTCTATTTCTATGACCTCTGTGCTTTCACCTGCTTCTTCTAAAATTTTACGCAGCCGGAATGCAAGTTCTGCTTTCGTTCCGTGGATTGGAGCATTCCTTTTCCTCAACTCGTCCTTTAGCTGGGTCTGGCTGAGATCACTAATATTTACTGTTTTGACCATTGTTTCAATAATCCCACTTCTGACACCACTGTAACGACTCTTCGTTGGTTCTTTTAGATTATTGAACAAACACGACAGTAAAAAGACAGATCTTTAGTTAACAAAATCCCAAACTTTATTTATCAACCAAATTACAGCAGCTTCCGTTTTTTCTTACAATAAATTCCAGGGTCTCCAATTTATGTACAATAAACTTCGCCGCTTTTCCACAATTTGAATCAATAATATTCGGAATCGTAAAATCTGTATTTACTATTCCCAAAGTTCAGATTCTTTCACTATTAGTACCCAGGCTCAAGTACCTCCGATTATTCCTTATACTTTCGAATATTTGTAAAACACTTTTAATTGCAAAATTAAAACTGACTATCTGATATTTTTGTTTGCTTATTTATATCGAAAAATAAATAAATCGAAACTTCTATAATCCACTAGAAATCAATACTACGTAGTCCGTACATCTGAAATAGGCCACACCTGTTTTCATTCAAACTTGCATTTGTATTAGAGAACTCAAATTTAATTTATGCAAAATGTATTAGGTAACTCCTTTTAATTCATTAATGTAAATATTTGTATAACAAATTTAATTTACATTAATTTATGCAATACACTTTGCAATACAAGTAAAAGATTGAAAAAGGAGTTAACGTTCAATTCATGAATGAGTAAATAAAGTTAACCCATTCTGGACGAAGTTTATTACAATATATATATATATATATATATATATATATATATATATATATATATATATATATATATATATATATATATATATATATATATATATATATATATATATATATATATATATATATATATATATATATATATATATATATATATATATATATATATATATATATATATATATATATATATATATATATATATATATATATATATATATATATATATATATATATATATATATATATATATATATATATATATATATATATATATATATATATATATATATATATATATATATATATATATATATATATATATATATATATATGTGACCTCTGTGTGATGTCATATTTGCGTCTTGTGTTCACTGGGAATGCATTAGACTGGTTAATAACGCGTAATATAATAAACTGAACCTTGGTTCAGTCTAGGCATTTACAACTGGCCCAGATCTGGCCTAAAGCTAACTAACCAAGGCTTGGCTCGCCAATGCTCGCCCGGGATTGGTCCGTTGTTTAACATTGGCAGCTCCTACCCGGTTACTTTTTATACAAAAACTATAAACCTATTTCTTTAATCATTACATAACTTTGTATTTATTACTAATTTCGACAAATAGGCTAAGAGCTAGTTATTCGATAAAAGTGATAAAAATAAAAAAACATATTCAAAAACTGTGTATTTAAAAGATTTTGTGCTCTTTTTTATTAAAAAGTGTTGTGTAATTAGGAATTACAATATGTGTCACAACAAAACATAGAAATCTTAAAGACCTGGGCTCCACAACAAGATGCGTTCTTTTTTTAAAGAATTAATAGCTAAACAACAAATCCTATCATTTAATAAAATATAACATAGGCCTATATTTATTTCATGAGCATAGGATTATAGACAGACATTATTAAAAAAAATTTGCAGAACCAAACCAAAATGGGGTTACTAAGAATCCAGCTAGTGATAAATTCTTTAATCATGTAACACAATCTCTTCCTCTGTGGTTAAAGGCCACATATAGAGTTATATGGAGGTTCATTTCTTCGAGCAATCAATAGCGTGCCATTATCAAGGAATACTCCATAACTAAGACTGAAAGTACTACCGTTGACTGAATCAAGTTCATTCGCCAGCAACCCTAAGATACCCCCTTGGCTAGTGATATTTCACTGATATTGTCAGTGGTATATGATATCTCACGTTAACTCGTAAGCTAATAGTAGGGGCTGAAGTACTCGTGGTTGTCACACCCGTAAATCAAAAATTTAACAGAAACTAAAAATCACCAAAAGCTGATATCTCTCTCCATGCGTGCAAAAATATAATTAAAGTATCACTTTAAAGGTCTTTTCGAGAAAAAATTATTAATATAAATTTAAGCAAATGCAATTGATAATTAAAAATACCAGTTTTCAAACTTTTCTCTATTAAAATTTCAAGAAAAGATATATGGGCAGTATTGAATTGATTTAATAAAATGTGTTGTACAGCAGGAATATTTGTCACAACAACAAATTGATGCCTTTTAAGACCGAGGGTTCACAAGAACACAATACAAACAAAAAATTTCAGAAAAATTTGCAGGAACAAAACTAACCTGTGGCTACCAATAATCTAATCTATATGATTTTACTCAATGATAAAATCCTACATATTTCATACATATTTCATATTTCATACATAATCCTACCACTTTCCGCTTGGAGGGATCAGTTTTTATTGTTTTGTAAATTAAAATTAAAAATTTTTTACTTGATCTACGGGTGTGACAACCCCGCGTGCTCCAGTCCCTGCTATTGACATACGAGTTAACGTGAGACATCACATACCACTGGCAATAGCAGTGAGATATCACTAGCCAAGGTGACATCTTAGTGGTGGCGGATGAACTGTATTCAGTCAACGGTAACAACCTCAGTCTTAGCTGTGAAATAATCCTTGATGATGAGACGCTATTGCTTCTTCGAAAAAACAAGCCTTCATATAACTATGTGTGGACTTTTATCATTAAGAAAGACAGTGCGTCACAAGATCAAGGAATATGCAACCAGCTGGATTATTGGCAACTACATTTTCGTTTTGTTTCAGCATATTTTTGTAAAAATTTGCTATTTACTTTTTAATTTACTTTTATTTTCTCTATTCTATCATAAAATATTGGCCTATGTCATATTTTGTCAGTGATATGATTTATTGTTTAGCTATCCATTCTTTAATAAAAAAAAACAAAAAAAGGAAAGATTTACGTCCATCAACACCTTTGAACGTATGTTGTTGTGGGACCTTGGTCTTAAAAGGTTTTTATGTGTTATTGTGACACATATTGTAATCTCTACTACACAACACATTTTATTTAAAAAAAAAAAAAAATATAGAGTTATATGGAGGCTTATTTCTTCGAGCAAACAATAGCGCGACTTCACCAAACAATTTTATTTCTCCTTTATCTCCATTTTAGGAGCAAAGGGCGTCTACTAGATTGGACCATCTAACTATTTGGGACAAACCATTTAAAGTCTCTCCATGTCTTTCTTCCCAATTTGTTTCGCTTATTCTAGCACCGTCTTCTACCAACTCATTGCTTCCCACCCTTCTTTGCCTTGTGGATTTATCTCTAAGGACATCCTTATAACATCTTTGGCTGGTTTTCTCAGAGTGTGTCCTATCCACCTCCACTTCCTTTTTCTTATATCAATGTGTATCTGCTCTGTTTATCGTAGAAATTCTTCGTCATTAATTGTATTAGGCCAAAAGCATTTGATCAGTCGTCTTAAGCATTTGTTCACAAATATCAATAGTTGGTTTTGTAATCTTCTGTGTGTGCTTCCATGTTTCACATCTATACAGCAGTACTGGCTTTATACAAGCATTGCACATTCTTAGCTTTGTTTTTCTTGACAGGACGAACGCATTCCAGATCTTATGGAGCATGTTAAATGTATGTCTGGCCTCGTTGATGCGCTGATTAATATCTTCTTCAGTTCTACCTGTTTTTGATACAGTATCCAACCAAGGTGTACAAATTTATCGACATCCATGAACTTGTGTCTTGTTGATGGTGATTGGTGTACTTACATTGGTGCTCAATCTCATGGCCTTTATTTTTCTGATGTTGATTTTGAGACGAATTTCAAGTCCAAGGGTTGCCACTTGGACTTGTACCGCCAAACTTTCCTGTGAACCGGTCTAGTACTATTAGGAATAGTAACGGGGATAGTACAATTCAGTTGCCAGCATTCTGGTACATTTCTCTGATTAGATCAATTATTTTCTTCAGGATACCTATTTTGCGAAGTGATTTTCAGATAGGGCCTAAAATGCAATCAAATGTGCACTCGAAGTCTACGAAGACGAGATATAGTGGTCAGTTCCATTCATTTGATTGCTCTATGATGATATGGATTGTGTTGATATGATCAGAACAGCTTCTACCTGGTCTAAAGCCAGCTTGTTCACTTCTTAATTTTTTGTTAATTGATGGAGATATTCTTTCAAGGATGATTATTGCTAATACTTTCATTTTCTTTCTTTCATTGTGGTCACCAAACAACACTCTGTTTAAATGAATTTTATATTAAACATGCTTAAATTATCTGATTGCTTTTTATATACTTACAGATTACGAGCTGGATAATAAAATTTATCTAACGATGTTGAAATGTAGGACAAATAGTTTTGTTACTAATTAAGTGGTTGGAGTTGACTATAATCTTGTTTTTTATTTTAGATTTATTGTTATTAGTATTACTTTTCACTGTGACATTAAGTGACAATGACGGCAACTGGGTATGGCCAGATGATGATGGACGACCACAAAGTGAAATTTTTTCTAAACGGGGTGATCGTTTTAACTCAAATAATGTGTAATTCAAGAGTATTTTAAATGTTGGAATGTATTAAATATAGTTATTTTGTTCTAGAAATTTACGATATCAAGTAAAAGAAACTGTTACAAAAAACAAAAAACCTCTTCAAGCTGAATTTTCAAATGAATTTTCATCCGAGGAAGATAGAAACACAAATACAAATACGCATATAAACACACGATATAACAATATACCAGAAAACAATTTTCAGAACAACGGTTTTAATGGTGGTGGACCAATAGGTGGTGGACAGTTTGCTGGTGGAAACTATGGAGGAGGGCCTAATGGAGGATTTGGTGGCAACTATAATCCAGTTCATTTAGGAAACGGCGGCTCTGCTAGTAATGGGATATTAGTTGGTCCAGGTGGCCCTACTGGAATAATTGGCCGTCCTCGTTATCATAACCATGGGCATCCTGCTAATGGTATATTAGTTGGACCTGGTGGCCCAACTGGAATTATTGGACGTATTGGAAATCAAGGTTTTAATCAACAATATCCCTCTCCTGGCTTTGGCGGTATTAGAGGCGGATATGGAGGTCAAAATGGCTACAATTTTTTGGGGCGGCCAGGAGGATTTAACGGTGTTGGAGGATATGGAGGACAAGGTGGATTTAATAAGCCTGAAGGAAACTATGGAAATTCAGGTTTTGAAGGATCGATTGGATATGCCGGATTGAATAGGCCAAATGAATTTGTTGGACAAACAAACTACAATGGCTTTAACAACGGTAATAATGGATACATGCCATCTGGATCTTTCGATGGAAATCCCCACTATAGTGGTCAAAATAATTTAAATACTGGGAATCAAGGTCCTCAAATTTTTAGTGATCCAACAGCAAAATCTACTACACCATCTAAAAGCAATAAAGATGTTATGAAATCAATTTAGAGTTATAAAAAATCGAACATTATTTTGTGATAAACCAAAAAGTAAAATGCTAACTATTTATTATTGTAATACCCTGTTTATTTTATAATGCATAAAAGCTTTAAACTTTACTTACCAATTGTTGTTATTACAATTATTGAATAAAACAATGCGCCAGAAAACGACCATTGTAGTTGTTGGATATCGTCAACTCCATCCCAACCATCAGTTCGCATCGCTTGTAATAAAGCAGTTTCAAAGCTCTAAATAAGTGTGATGTTAGTAATCAGTATTTTTATAGGTTTTGCATGTTACCTGCAACTTAACTAACACCAGTTTTGTCCAGTTGTCTTGGTGTAAAACGAATACGTTTGGACCAACTGTCATTTTCCAAATATCTTCTGTAACATTTCCGCGAATTTCATGCACCTTTACTTTAATCTGTGAAATAAAAACATTTTTTGATTCTCATTACATTATTTTAACAAAAATGATATTCCTGCTTCTGTTAACTTTAATTCAGATAAGGCGCATGAAACTTGGTATATAAGATATGAAAAAGAACCAAAACCATTCTGCTTTCACATTTTTGGTTTCTCACCGTTCACAAGGAAAAATGTTTAAATCTTTTGAAGTGAAAACTTCTTCTTTTAAACTGGATCAAACGAAATTTTAACAGTAAAAAGAGACAGTGAATATTTTTTAATATTTTCCTTTTTTTACTTATTATTTTGGTGGTATTGTATTATGTAAGTTATTATGTTGAAAAATAGTACATTATTTAATTAGGAGCTAAAGTGATACTTTTTGTGTAGGGTTTCTCAAACGGGATCCCGGAATCCCGTTTTCCCGGGATCCCGGGGGTAAATTTTCATCCCGTTTTCCCGGGATTTTACCCCGGGATCCCGGGTATCCCGCTGATTTTTATTAACATTTTTTTGTACTTTTTTCAAAGATATTAAAAGTTTTCTCACTCGAAAATCGAGTAGTTTTTAATTCTTTTCCCTCTGTAGTAATTAATTTCGTTCAAAATTAGGAAAATGCTTTTTTTGACAATGGTATCATGGTTTTTTTGACACATATAAACACAACAAATTAAAACCAATCAAACTTAAAATAGGTAGATTTTTCTGAGAAATCTACATAAAACTTGCGCTTCATTTCTCTTAATTTATGTTTAATGGTTCTCTTGGACGGATGGTTCAATGGACGTTTCGTCACGAAAATTCGGACAAAATTGAGTGATGGTGCCATTGACAACCTAGTTTTTCGAAAAATTGTTTAAAAATTAGTATTATGAATTTATTTTTGTTTTGTTTTTATGTATTCTTTTTTATTTAATTTTTGAAGTATTTTTAATTAAAAATAATGGAAATTTAAAAATCAATAGCGCATTTTTTGTGCTGTTTTAATTTTACACATTTTTCTACCACCCAATTAGAAAAATCTAGCTTTTTAGCGTTTCCCGGGATTTCCCGGGATCCCGGGAATTTAATATTTTTTGTCCCGGCTTCCCGGGATTTGAATTTCTACGGGAAATGAGAAACCCTATTTTTGTGTTGAGTCTATAGTTTGACGGCCGACCGCAGGGAGGCCGACAATTATAGACGAAACACAAAATTCACTTTAGCTCCGAATTAAATACACTATTTTTTCGGCAAACGTTTAAATTTTTTATAAATATGAAATTAATACATCAAACTTTTTATAAATATGAATTTATATCGTCATAATTACTTCCAAAAAAGAGAAAAAACATTTAAATTTGTATGAATAAAATTTTTTTATCAAAGCAGCCTTTTCAAAATTTCATAATATGAGAATCAACTTATTTTTTGTTGTCATGGTTATACAATATGTTTGAAAAAATAACAAACTAACAAATAACAAATGCTACTTTACAGCCTCCGTAATATAAAATAAAAATGGCGTTACTTTTGCTGTCGCTAGACGTTACTTTTGCTGTCAGGCTAAAAAGTAAGACTTTAGCTAACTCTCTAGCGGCAGTAAAGTTAAACTTTACAGCCGTTTGCCGAAAAATAAATTATTATGAAATTTTAAATTTTATTTGGTTATGTTTATGTTTAGAAGATAATAAATTTATTTTTGGATTGTTTTTGTAATTTTATTAGGGAAAATAGATAATATTATTTAATAATTCATAAAAAAAACGTAATTAGTTGATAAGGTAAGTATTGAAAAACTGTTTAATTTTTGTATAACAGAAAATATTTTATGTTTTTTTGTAAGAATTTTATTTATATTACAAATTTTACGCAATTTCAGTGTAACCGTATGTAGTCTAATAAAGAAATGGATTAATGTCGATTTTATGTTAAATAGATTATTAATTATGAAAATAAATTTTTACAAAAATGAAATTGTTTTTGATGATTAAAATGCAGGAACATACATATTCTATTACTCCACACATGATTACAAAATATTAAGAATCAAATAAAAAAATATGAAGAGGCTGAAATCTCAAATCTCTGAAATATCAAAACATTGCTCTATGCTAAGGCTTTTTATATATCTTGCGGCTGAAAAGGACATTGTTTTTAGGTTTGGGCATAGATATGTATAATAAGCATAAAACTAAAAGAAAAGTATAAGTATTTTATTTCTGTTTATCTGTTCGTTGATCATCAATTAATATAATGACATGAAATGAAATGAAATTAAGCAAAACATAAAGTTCAACAATTTCAAATTTTCTAAACAAAAACAAGATATTATCAAGCCATACCTTATGTTTTGTATTAGTTCAGAAAACATCCCAGAAATCTTTGTTTTGTTTTTATGTATTCTTTTTTATTTAATTTTTGAAGTATTTTTAATTAAAAATAATGGAAATTTAAAAATCAATAGCGCATTTTTTGTGCTGTTTTAATTTTACACATTTTTCTACCACCCAATTAGAAAAATCTAGCTTTTTAGCGTTTCCCGGGATTTCCCGGGATCCCGGGAATTTAATATTTTTTGTCCCGGCTTCCCGGGATTTGAATTTCTACGGGAAATGAGAAACCCTATTTTTGTGTTGAGTCTATAGTTTGACGGCCGACCGCAGGGAGGCCGACAATTATAGACGAAACACAAAATTCACTTTAGCTCCGAATTAAATACACTATTTTTTCGGCAAACGTTTAAATTTTTTATAAATATGAAATTAATACATCAAACTTTTTATAAATATGAATTTATATCGTCATAATTACTTCCAAAAAAGAGAAAAAACATTTAAATTTGTATGAATAAAATTTTTTTATCAAAGCAGCCTTTTCAAAATTTCATAATATGAGAATCAACTTATTTTTTGTTGTCATGGTTATACAATATGTTTGAAAAAATAACAAACTAACAAATAACAAATGCTACTTTACAGCCTCCGTAATATAAAATAAAAATGGCGTTACTTTTGCTGTCGCTAGACGTTACTTTTGCTGTCAGGCTAAAAAGTAAGACTTTAGCTAACTCTCTAGCGGCAGTAAAGTTAAACTTTACAGCCGTTTGCCGAAAAATAAATTATTATGAAATTTTAAATTTTATTTGGTTATGTTTATGTTTAGAAGATAATAAATTTATTTTTGGATTGTTTTTGTAATTTTATTAGGGAAAATAGATAATATTATTTAATAATTCATAAAAAAAACGTAATTAGTTGATAAGGTAAGTATTGAAAAACTGTTTAATTTTTGTATAACAGAAAATATTTTATGTTTTTTTGTAAGAATTTTATTTATATTACAAATTTTACGCAATTTCAGTGTAACCGTATGTAGTCTAATAAAGAAATGGATTAATGTCGATTTTATGTTAAATAGATTATTAATTATGAAAATAAATTTTTACAAAAATGAAATTGTTTTTGATGATTAAAATGCAGGAACATACATATTCTATTACTCCACACATGATTACAAAATATTAAGAATCAAATAAAAAAATATGAAGAGGCTGAAATCTCAAATCTCTGAAATATCAAAACATTGCTCTATGCTAAGGCTTTTTATATATCTTGCGGCTGAAAAGGACATTGTTTTTAGGTTTGGGCATAGATATGTATAATAAGCATAAAACTAAAAGAAAAGTATAAGTATTTTATTTCTGTTTATCTGTTCGTTGATCATCAATTAATATAATGACATGAAATGAAATGAAATTAAGCAAAACATAAAGTTCAACAATTTCAAATTTTCTAAACAAAAACAAGATATTATCAAGCCATACCTTATGTTTTGTATTAGTTCAGAAAACATCCCAGAAATCTTTTTCATTTATAGGTAAATGCTCCTTTTCAATAATTACAACTGACACGAGCTGATATTTTCCAAACTGTTGCAACTAAACTTGTTTCAACAGCTGTAAGTAGTTAAGACAACCTTACGGAAAGTTTATGTAAAAATTAAATAAGTGGGTGGGTGGGTGGGTGGATAAACTTTCCGCATAGGATCTTGATGAAATTTTGGCAAATGATACAGCTTCACTTGAAAATGGAAGATCTGGATTCATTTCAAATTTGGACAAAATGGCGGGAGGTCTACCGAACACCTCTAAGTTTAAATCTTGAATAACTTCTAATCCCGGACTATGATCTTACTAAAACTTAGTATATAAGGTTTTAGTATACAGTTTCCAATATTTCTGCATACCAACTTCCGGTTTGTCACTTCCGGCTAAAAAGTTTTTTTCCCAGGTGTTTATCCCTACTGTAGCATACAATTACCGATCGATTTTCTTGAAACGTTGATAAACGCTTTCAAGTAACATGAGAAAGATTTCATCAGCTTTTGGAGTACATTGGATAAAGGGTTTGGGGGTCCACCATACAACAGGTGGTTTTTTCCACAATTTTTTTGTGTTTGTTGGGAGCATAAACCATTCGTTTGTGAATGAATTTTGATGACACTTGGAAAAAGATGCAAACATGTATGACAAGGAACTCATTAGTTTTTAAGCGATAGTGAACAAAATGGTGTGGGGTCCCTGGAGCACCTGATTTTTTGAAAGCTCTTTAACATCTGTACCTGATAATTGAATTGAATGAAACTTGAAAAACAGGAAAATGATCGAAAATTTCCATATACATTTGCATGGAAATTTTTGACAGTTTTAATTTGGCTTTTGGACCTATATAGGTAAAAAGATGCTATATATAGTACTATTATGGTTGATTTAGAGTAATTAATATACTTCACAAACAAACGTAAATCGTTTAAAGCAAAAACACGAGAAATTTCATAGAGAATTTTTTAAATGATTATAGTGGTGTTTTGTATGTAAGCCAATATAAATTTTTGAAATTTTTTTCTTATCTCCCCTTTCTAGCGCTATTGTGGCAGGACCAGAACCAAAAAATTGTTCTATAGAACAGCGAACATAACAGCATAGCAAAATATAGATTTTTAACAATTTTTAAAAACAATGTAGGTTGAAAACATTTGATATTTTTGGGACAAAAAACAGTTTGTGTTATAATATACATTTTCAAACATTTAATAATTTAAACCGATTTAATAAAATGAACTTTAAGAAACTCAGTACAAAATTTCGTTGTCATTGCCGATGTATTGGGTTGTGAGAAAGTTTCGGGGTTCAACGCGAACCCTATATTTAATTTTTATTGTTTTGGTTTATTTTTTTTATAGAACATAAAAATTATTCCTTTTTAAAATCTTTTATTTCTATTCAGTCCTTCCAGATATATGTATATATATATGGGTTTGTAACGCTTTTTTGTCCTCGCGTATAGCCCATATGATCCATCGCAGACCCCCTCATATGATACATCGTTGGAAAGGTCTTGGACCAAGGAAGGTTCTTACACTATAATCGCCGCCATTTTGGACCAGCCGCCATATTGAATTTTGCAAAAACCTTTCAAATGTCAAATATGACATTAATTTTCCACCGCAGACCCTACATATGATATATCGTTGGAAAGGTCTCGGGCCAAGGAAGGTTGTTACACTATAATCGCCGCCATTTTAGACTGGCCGCCATATTGAATTTTGCAAAAACCTTTCAAATGTCAAATATGACATTAATTTTCAACCGCAGACCCTACATATGATATATCGTTGGAAAGGTCTTGGACCAAGGAAGGTTTTTAGACTATAATCGCTGCCATTTTGAACCGGCCGCCATATTGAATTTTGCAAAAATCTTTTAAATGTCAAATATGACATTAATTTTCCACCGCAGACCCCGTACATATGATATATTGTTGGAAAGGTCTCGGGCCAAGGAAGGTTCTTAGATTATAGTCGCCGCCATTTTGTACTGGCCGCCATATTGAGTTTTGCAAAATTCTTCTAAATGTCAAATATGACATTAATTTTCCACCGCAGACCCTACATATGATATACCGTTGGAAAGGTCTCGGGCCAAACAAGGTTCTTAGACTATAATCGCCGCCATTTTGGACTGGCTGCCATATTGAATTTTGCAAAAATCTTTTAACTGTCAAATATGACATTAATTTTCCACCGCAGAAACCGCATATGATATATCGTTGGAAAGGTCTAAGGCCAAGAAAGGTTCTTAGACTATAATTGCCGCCATTTTGGACCGGCGGCCATATTGTATAGTGCAAAAACCTTTCAAATGTCAAATATGACAATAAGGGAGCATCCATTTAACATTTTTTTTTTGTGTTAACTGAAAAAAAATTAAAAAAAAAAAAATTAGAAAAAAACAAAACACAAAATAAAACGAAAATTAAATAAAAAGGGTTAAGAAACCCTGAAAATAAAATCTTTTAAAAAAAAAACAACAAAAAACACAAAAAGCGCACTGAAAAGGAAAAAATAAAATAAAATAAAAAAATTAAAAAAAAGATAAAAAAAAAACAAAAAAAAACAAAAAAAAATTAAATAAAAAGGGTTAAGAAACCCTGAAAATAAAATCTTTAAAAAAAACAACAAAAAAAAACAAAAAGCGCACTGAAAAGGAAAAAATAAAATAAAAATTAAAAAATTAAAAAAAAAATTTAAAATAAAACAAAAACCAAAAATTAGATAAAAAGGGTTAAGAAACCCTGAAAATAAAATCTTTAAAAAAAACAAAAAAAAAAACAAAAGCGCACTGAAAAGGAAAAAATAAAATAAAAATATTCGAAAAAAATAATGCAAGAGAGTTTCGAGTAGGAATAGCACACTTAAAAGTAAAAAATAAAATAAAAATTCAGGAATGGTTGAGCCAAAAGATAACTCGGGCCGCATATTGATGCAAGACCTTAGTGGTCGCATAGGGGTCTTAAATAAAGTACAGGTCACAACACATTTTGAACAAAAAAGATTTTAAACAAGTGTGTTTTTATATCGTTGTTATGCATATTTTATATTCTCTAAATAAAGAACTCTCAGATGTTCCTTGTTTTCACACCCGTAGAACAATTATCACCATTGCTGGTGTCAGAGGCTGAGCCTATGGCACACTTTTGCTGCTTGCCGAACTTAAGCAGTCAACCATAAAATCGCGGATCCGTTACGCTCATGTTTGAGCTAAATTGTATATTTGTGTATTCTCAAAATATAAATTGCGTTCTTTTGAACAACTACTCGATAGATAGATACTATTGTTGGGCGTGCATAGCTTCCATTCACAAAAACATGAGAGATCTTTAAGATCCTATTGTGGAAGGCGGAAGCCCTTATTTTTTAATACTGTCATGTCTTACCAGTTGCAGTCGCTTTCAAAGACTAGAACACAATTAGCACTCGAAGTTGTTTATGTCTTTAGAAACCCAGGTCTTCGGCGTGAAAGCTCGTTGCACTTTCCACCACACCACTGAGACGCTCAGACATCAACTAGTATTATCTCTTAATCTTAAATTGTTCAAATCGAAATAAAAATACACTCGTTTAAAATCTTTTTTGTTCAAAATGTGTTGTGACCTTTACTTTATTTAAGACCCCTATGCGACCACTAAGGTCTTGCATCAATATGCGGCCCGAGTTATCTTTTGGCTCAACCATTCCTGAATTTTTATTTTATTTTTTACTTTTAAGTGTGCTATTCCTATTCGAAACTCTCTTGCATTATTTTTTTCGAATATTTTTATTTTATTTTTTCCTTTTCAGTGCGCTTTTGTTTTTTTTTTTTGTTTTTTAAAAGATTTTATTTTCAGGGTTTCTTAACCCTTTTTATTTAATTTTTGGTTTTTGTTTTATTTTAAATTTTTTTTTTAATTTTTTAATTTTTATTTTATTTTTTCCTTTTCAGTGCGCTTTTTGTTTTTTTTTTTTGTTTTTTTTAAAGATTTTATTTTCAGGATTTCTTAACCCTTTTTATTTAATTTTTTTTTTGTTTTTTTTTTTATCTTTTTTTAATTTTTTTATTTTATTTTATTTTTTCCTTTTCAGTGCGCTTTTTGTGTTTTTTGTTGTTTTTTTTTATTCATAAAAATATTCATATATAATATCACGAGTCGACAAATAATAGTCGATTATTTTTCATA
>CAVNZG010001281.1:0-39433 GCA_963693315.1 Diogma glabrata
TACACCTTCTTTTTTTATTCATTTATATTTAAAAAATATTTTATAAACTTTATAATCCTGAATCTTACATAGTATAAATTAGTTATTTAAAACATAGTTCTCTTTAAATTTTGAAATAAACAACTAATACATCAGCAAAAAGTTTTGTCTTCAGAACTTTTCTCACCTCCGTGAATATATAAAAAAGTTGCTACAAACTGCCACTAGATGGTAGTGATGTCATGAGCACCTGGTATCCTGAGAAGCCACTGTTAGCCATTTTGTTTTAGTGAGCAAAGCAAATTGGAAGAAGATAGCTGGTATGAGTTTTGATTAAAGTTCATTGTGAAATCCATGAATGGTAATACATAATCCTCACCTCCGTGAAACTCCAAAACAGGTAAGGATATATTCAAGTAATAATTTTAATATTATATTCACTTTTGTTGAAGTGAATATTGTTTAATATTAAATTTGAAGTTTTAGAATTTTATCACATTTGGAGTAAAATGTTGTGTAATATAATATTTTTCACCTCCGTGAATGATTTACAACTTATTGTTCACGGAGGTGCAGAATAATTTTTTTAAGTGTTACTATAAATGAAGCTGAATTGCCTTATGTAAGAAGAATGTAAATATATAAATAAATTAAGAAAAAACAATAATTAATTTCTGTGAATTTTACAACTTGAAAATGCACTGTTCTGTGAGAATGACCCATATTAATTTTTTTTGTTTTTGGTTTTTCCGTCTCCGCTTTTCATATATAGTCGTTTGGCACCAAAATTTTCCCGAAATTCCGAGATGAGGCACATTACAATAGGTAGATTTTTATATGAAATCTACCTAAAAAAGTATTGACAGAAACCGTAAAATAATGTTTAAATTTGATCTAAAGTTTTTTAAATTTATAGCAATATTTTTATAATGCAACTTATTAAACTGACATCTATTGAATCTTGATCATATCAAGTAGTTTATTTTTGATTCGATTGAAAGTAACGGTTTATTTCTATAATTTAAATTTTAATAAATTAAAAAAATATGTTTTCATGGTTTTTAATTTAGAAAAAACAATTACTGCTGTAAACTTGCTGAAACATTTTGAATTACACACACCTACATTATAAATTGACCCCATTTTAATTAGAATACATGTTCATAATATAATGTACCGGGTAAGCTAATAAGGTTTCTTATATAAAATTTCCCTCTTTTATTTTTAGAACATAAGTTTGGTTAGTTTCTACGTTGAAAGAAACACAGTACTAAAATTGAGCAAATGTGCTATTTTGTTCAATTCAAATTTTAAATACAGTGAAGCCTACATAGTTATTAAAAATATTCAAACGGACCATAATTTAAGATTGCAGTGATTTTTTAATATAATCGATGTCATTTGTAACAAACGAGGTTTTTATAGGCGGAGCATTTTTGTTGAACGAAGATTATTCCTTTGTATATGAAGAAAAAGCAGTGAAAGGGAATAAAAGAGGTTTGTTTTTAATTAAAATGGTTTTGTAGATGCAAATTATTGTAGACACCTAGTTCTACAATGTATGTAAAATGCATAAAAACCACAATTCTAATTTCTATTACACAACACATTTTAATAAAAAAAAAATTTTCTTAATCTAATCATGAGGAATAATTTTAATCAGTTTTATTAATGTTATTTGAAATTTCGACAACACATTTGGCTGTTAAATTTTCTAAAGTTCCCACATTTTCATATACCGTTAAATAAATATCGATATCCATAACCTATGGAACACAAGGATTATACTAAATTAACACTAATCGATGTTCTAATATTTCTTGGGCGAAGTGACAGTTATATTAAAATAGACTTTCAGCAATTTACAATTGTTTCCAAAGGGGGATAAGAGATAAATTCAAAAAAAATTATATAAGATTTCATACAAAACACAACTTGAATGATTTTAAAAATTATCAGTTGTAATTTCCCAATAATTCGAAATAATTGTTTGCCAAAAATTTCGAAAGCAAGTATATTGATAAAAGCACGAGGCCATTTTATCAATACCACTTACTTGAGGAATTTTGAAAAAATTATGAGAATTTATCAACGACCGAGGGGAATTCGTTTAGAAAATTGTTTGCCGTTTTTCATTTCTTTATATATTTTTTATGAATTATACGTTGGCCTACTTTGATATCAGTTAATTATTTCAAAATTAGACTGAAAATTTTTTGCCTTAGTTTTATTTTAATTTAAACCAATGAAATTCTCTAAAATGTAATGACATCATTCAATTTCACCAATGAAATTTGAATTATACTAATAAAAATACTTAAACGTCTGGCCTAGTGGGATATTAAAAATTATCGTTCTAATGTTGAAATAATTCACTGTTATCAAAATAGGCCAACGTATAATTCATAAAAAATATATAAATAAATGAAAAATGGCAAAACATTTTCTAAACGAATTCCCCTCGTTCGTTGATAAATACTCATAATTCAAGCAAGTGGTATTGATAAAAGCCCTGGGCCTACGGCCTCGTGCTTTTATCAATATACATACTTGCTTTCGAAATTTTTGGCAAAAAATTAGGTCGAATTATCACCGCCCTTGGGAAACTACAACTAATAATTTTTAATATCCCAGTAGGCCAGACGTATAAATATTTGTTATTAGTATAATTCAAATTTTATTGGTGAAATTGAATGATGCCATTACATTTTAGAGAATTTCATTGGTTTAAATTAAAATAAAACTAAGGAGAAAAATTTTCTATGAAATTTCTCATTTTACTACAATATACTACCGGTAATAATGATAGATTCGATTATATTCTTTCGTAAAGAAGCTACACGCAATCGAGTGCCGTTGCAAAGTTTTGGTGGGTTTAAATTTTGAAGCAGCATAATGGGAATACCAATTTTTTGATCTATTTTATGAAGTGGAAGACCAGGAGCAATGATACTGTTCAAAAATTCTACTGGATAATGCACTGCTAATAAGGGTAAGCTAATGGTAAGGGGGTAAGCTAATAAGGTTTCTTATATAAAATTTCCCTCTTTTATTTTTAGAACATAAGTTTGGTTAGTTTCTACGTTGAAAGAAACACAGTACTAAAATTGAGCAAATGTGCTATTTTGTTCAATTCAAATTTTAAATACAGTGAAGCCTACATAGTTATTAAAAATATTCAAACGGACCATAATTTAAGATTGCAGTGATTTTTTAATATAATCGACGTCATTTGTAACAAACGAGGTTTTTATAGGCGGAGCATTTTTGTTGAACGAAGATTATTCCTTTGTATATGAAGAAAAAGCAGTGAAAGGGAATAAAAGAGGTTTGTTTTTAATTAAAATGGTTTTGTAGATGCAAATTATTGTAGACACCTAGTTCTACAATGTATGTAAAATGCATAAAAACCACAATTCTAATTTCTATTACACAACACATTTTAATAAAAAAAAAATTTTCTTAATCTAATCATGAGGAATAATTTTAATCAGTTTTATTAATGTTATTTGAAATTTCGACAACACATTTGGCTGTTAAATTTTCTAAAGTTCCCACATTTTCATATACCGTTAAATAAATATCGATATCCATAACCTATGGAACACAAGGATTATACTAAATTAACACTAATCGATGTTCTAATATTTCTTGGGCGAAGTGACAGTTATATTAAAATAGACTTTCAGCAATTTACAATTGTTTCCAGAGGGGGATAAGAGATAAATTCAAAAAAAATTATATAAGATTTCATACAAAACACAACTTGAATGATTTTAAAAATTATCAGTTGTAATTTCCCAATAATTCGAAATAATTGTTTGCCAAAAATTTCGAAAGCAAGTATATTGATAAAAGCACGAGGCCATTTTATCAATACCACTTACTTGAGGAATTTTGAAAAAATTATGAGAATTTATCAACGACCGAGGGGAATTCGTTTAGAAAATTGTTTGCCGTTTTTCATTTCTTTATATATTTTTTATGAATTATACGTTGGCCTACTTTGATATCAGTTAATTATTTCAAAATTAGACTGAAAATTTTTTGCCTTAGTTTTATTTTAATTTAAACCAATGAAATTCTCTAAAATGTAATGACATCATTCAATTTCACCAATGAAATTTGAATTATACTAATAAAAATACTTAAACGTCTGGCCTAGTGGGATATTAAAAATTATCGTTCTAATGTTGAAATAATTCACTGTTATCAAAATAGGCCAACGTATAATTCATAAAAAATATATAAATAAATGAAAAATGGCAAAACATTTTCTAAACGAATTCCCCTCGTTCGTTGATAAATACTCATAATTCAAGCAAGTGGTATTGATAAAAGCCCTGGGCCTACGGCCTCGTGCTTTTATCAATATACATACTTGCTTTCGAAATTTTTGGCAAAAAATTAGGTCGAATTATCACCGCCCTTGGGAAACTACAACTAATAATTTTTAATATCCCAGTAGGCCAGACGTATAAATATTTGTTATTAGTATAATTCAAATTTTATTGGTGAAATTGAATGATGCCATTACATTTTAGAGAATTTCATTGGTTTAAATTAAAATAAAACTAAGGAGAAAAATTTTCTATGAAATTTCTCATTTTACTACAATATACTACCGGTAATAATGATAGATTCGATTATATTCTTTCGTAAAGAAGCTACACGCAATCGAGTGCCGTTGCAAAGTTTTGGTGGGTTTAAATTTTGAAGCAGCATAATGGGAATACCAATTTTTTGATCTATTTTATGAAGTGGAAGACCAGGAGCAATGATACTGTTCAAAAATTCTACTGGATAATGCACTGCTTGTTCTGTTTGGCATATTGTGTTAATGGATATATATGAAGTTTACTCACCAGGGATTTTTTCCGTTATACGATTATTGAGTGACAATACTTGGTCATTTCTTGGCGCTAAAATAGATCTTTCACACAACCATACATCCTCTTTTGTGGTAATATTGTGGATGTCGTCATAAATATCAGATATTAAAGCTTCAGTATTCATAACAATTTGGCATAGAGTAGCTGATTCAAGAAATTCAGGACTGTTTATATTATTCAATTATTGTTGATTCTACGCCAGACGTGAACCACACTGACCAACTAAGTTTTATATTAAGGTACATTGATAAAGTGGGCGATGCGAGAGAACGATTTTTGGATTTTTACAAATTGAAAATCACAACTCAGAATATCTAGCACAACTTGTTTTGAAAACTTTAAACAATTTGTCTTTGGATATTAAAAATTGTCGCCTATTCTACTGCGGTGTATTATTTTAACGTTATCCAAAATATATATGTATTCTTTTCTTCATCTACTCACATATGGATGTTGCTTATTGATAATTTTTCCGATCCTAATTCCAAAGATATTAAAAAATTAAGTGACACAGGTGACAAGATGGTCTGCAAGAGCTGATGCAGTATCCGCCTTGCGGTTTAATTACAAAAATATTAAATGCGTTCTTATCCAAATTAGCGAAGATGAAGACGAAAAATCGATTACTAAAGTTGAGGTTAAAAAATTAGCTAGCTCTTTCGATGAATATGAATTGCCTTATTAACCGTTCTATGGGATATATTATTGCAAAGAATCAATAGTACTAGAAAATCATTTCAAAATATTCAAACGAACTTATTACAAGGAGTAAAACTGTTTAATTCTTTGTCACAATTTATAAGGGATGTTCGGAATGATTTTGAGAGCATAGAAAAGCAAGCAAACTTATTAACAGACAATATTAGCTACAAAGAAGGACGAAAAAGAAAACGCAAAATTATGTATGATGAATCATCTGCTAGTAGGACGAGAATTGTTTATTATAAGTACTCACAATATGATCTGTGATAGACTTGCCACTGAAACTGCTTTAAATAATTTTAAATTATTTTTTGAACAAAATATATCCAGTGATGAAGTTGACAAGTGTATTTTAGAATTGTCAAATACATATGCGAGGGATATAGAAGTACAATATTTTAAAGACGAAGTACATCATTTTTTAAAATATATAAAAGAAGAGAACATCACTTGTCCATTTAAGATGTACAAGGTAATCATTGATGGCCTGCAATCTTCATTTCCCAATGTGGAAACTATTTTAAAAATATTTCTTACATTGCCGATATGCAACGCAAGTGGGGAACGATCTTTCTCCGTTCTGAAGCGGATAAAAAATTATTTAAGAAATAGTCTTAATCAAACTCATTTGCAAAATTTTTAGTAAAATCTTAGGCCCCAAAATTTTGTTCCGCCTCAGGCCCCTTAGAGGCATAATCCGCCACTGGTTGTTGAACTGCTGCAGTAAAATATTTGAAAAAATAATACACAATGTATTGTTTACTCACACCAGTAATCTAATTTCGAAAAAAACAACACGGATTTTACCGCGGTCGATCGACTTTAACTAATCTTCTCGACTTTACAGAATATGTTTACGATTCAATTGATTCTGGCTATGGAGTGGACGTTGTGTACACTGATTTCTCAAAAGCATTCGATAAGGTCGATCATGATCTATTGTTGCGAAAGCTCAAACGTTTTGGACTCAGTCATGAGTTTCTGAAATGGTTTGAGTCTTATTTAAAACAAAGAACTCAGTTTATACAAATAAACAATTGCAAATCATTCAATATTGTTCCATCATCTGGTTTTCCGCAAGGCTCAATTTTGGGGCCTTTGCTATTCCTTTTGTTCATTGATGATGTAGTTGGGGTCTTAAAATGCAAAGTTCTACTATTCGCTGATGATCTGAAAATTTTTCAATCAATCAAATCACTCGACGACTGCAATCTGCTCCAGCAAGATCTAAATCTTCTATACCGATGGTGTGTTGACAACGGAATGTTTCTGAATGTCAACAAATGTGTTTCTTTAAAAATAAAACCGAGATCTTTTTACATAAATCAAATTTACGAAATTAACAACATTAAGTTAACTGTCATGGAGCATGTGCGAGATCTTGGTATCATCGTAGATTCTAAATTAAAATTCAACATTCAAATACAGGACGTTGTTAACCATTCTCTAAAATTATTAGGTTTCGTGCTGAGGGTATGCGGTAATTTTTCTAACACCAAATCGTTTATATCGATCTTTAATGCAATTGTTCGCTCTAAATTAGAATACTTATCTGTGATTTGGAATCCTCAATATCAAATTCATGTACTGAATATTGAAAAAGTACAGAAGAAATTTACAAGATTCCTCAATTTCAAGTTAAAACTAGTCAAAGAATCTTATACGAACCGTCTTGTCAGATATAACATGACCTCTCTGGAAAAAAGACGTGTAATAGCAAATGAAATGACTCTTTTAAAATTGTTAACAACAAAATCGAATCGGATTTACTTCCAATATTTTCTTTGAAAAATAATTCTCGATACGACATAAGAGCACCATCCGTCTTTCAAATTCAACATTCTAAAAAAAATCATAGAATTCATTCTCCGTTGGTAAGACTTCCAAGTTCGCACAACCGATTGTTCAATAACATAAATTTGTTTTTCGGCTAACGGCTGTAAAGTTTAACTTTACTGCCGCTGGGGAGTAGCTAAAGTCTTACTTTTTAGCCGGCGGCTGCAAAAGTGACGTCATTTTTACTTTTTCTGCCGGCGGCTGTAAAGTAATTTTCATATTTTTACGGCGGCAGAAAAGTAAAATAAAATGATATTATTAATTTGTTCAAAACAGAATGCATTTCAGTTCATTTTAATGAATAAAAATAAAAAAAAAATAATTTCAGAAAATTTATTACCTAAAACATATTTTTAAAAAATTTGATGCATTAATTTCATATTTTTAAACAAATTTAAACGTTTGCCGAAAAAATAGTGTATTGAATTCGGAGCTAAAGTGACTTTTTGTGTTTCGTCTATAATTGTCGGCCTCCCTACGGTCGGCCGCCAAACTATAGACTAACACAAAAAGTACGACTTTAGCTCCTAATTCAATAATATACTATTTTGTAACACATGCGTACAAAATATTCAATTTTGTACTAGAATAGAATACAAGAAAAAACTACTTTTCTCCACACATGACTACAAAATATTTTGTATGCCTGGACCGTATCGCCGCCTGCATGTGAGATTTGTAGTTAAATCTATCCATATATCTATCTATATTTAATATTTTTATAGCATTAAAATATCAAAATAAGAATTTAAATAACTTATTGTATAGTAAAAACAACTTAAACACATTGCATCATTTGAATTGTAAGAAAAAACAATATATTTAAGCTTTTGAAAGTTTATAATTTTGACAGATTAGTTCTAAAGTTTTTTACTATAGTTCTAAAATTGAGCTACTATATGTTGTTTTAGTTGGAATCGTAGGTTTATATTTTTGAGCTCAAATAATTTACAAATATTACAACGAAGATGGCGCACTTAAATTATTTAAAAAACCTAAATTTGTTTATAACTTCGTTAAATAAATGATTAAATGAACAATTAAATAAATATTTATAAATTTTACGCACTTGTTACAAAAAATAGTTTTTGTAACACATGCGTACAAAATATTCAATTTTGTACTAGAATAGAATACAAGAAAAAACTACTTTTCTCCACACATGACTACAAAATATTTTGTATGCCTGGACCGTATCGCCGCCTGCATGTGAGATTTGTAGTTAAATCTATCCATATATCTATCTATATTTAATATTTTTATAGCACTAAAATATCAAAATAAGAATTTAAATAACTTATTATATAGTAAAAACAACTTAAACACATTGCATCATTTGAATTGTAAGAAAAAACAATATATTTAAGCTTTTGAAAGTTTATAATTTTGACAGATTAGTTCTAAAGTTTTTTACTATAGTTCTAAAATTGAGCTACTATATGTTGTTTTAGTTGAAATCTTAGGTTTATATTTTTGAGCTCAAATAATTTACAAATATTACAACGAAGATGGCGCACTTAAATTATTTAAAAAACCTAAATTTGTTTATAACTTCGTTAAATAAATGATTAAATGAAAAATTAAATAAATATTTATAAATTTTACGCACTTGTTACAAAAAATTGTGTGTATTACTAGTGCGAATGCGTTTTCCAAACGCGAGTTATTTGCCGCACTCCCTGCGGTCGTGCGGCAAACTAACTCTTGTTTGGAAAACGCATTCGCACTAGTAATACAATCTACTAGTGTATTACTAGTGTGAATGCGTTTTCCAAACGCGAGTTATTTACCGCACTCCCTGCGGTCGTGCGGCAAACTAACTCTTGTTTGGAAAACGCATTCGCACTAGTAATACAATCTACTATTTCGTTTTCACAGTCCGTTTTTAAAAGTAAAATTGAAAGCTAATTTTTGTTTTTTTTTTACAATATAGGGCAAACAAATGAAAATTATAGTTTATTTAATTAAGTATCAAAATATAAATTTTATATATTATTATTTTGAAATACAACAAAATACAAGCATTTTGAAATACAATAAATTGCAACAAACTAATTTAACTTACACATATAATCAATATTAATACTCAAAATTTATATAACTAGAAATAATAATTGTATTGTATCTAAATAAAAACTAGTATGTAATTGGACATATTAAGTCTGTATACTAGTTTCTTTGAATCAATAAAAATAAAATAAAATAAAATAAAAAAAATATATATATATATATATATATATATATATATATATATATATATATATATATATATATATATATATATATATATATATATATATATATATATATATATATATATATATATATATATATATATATATATATATATATATATATATATATATATATATATATATATACATATATATGGGTAGCGGGTAGCGGGTACATATATATGGGTAGCGAAAATCCGAAATTCTACGTCCACGCCGTGCTACCTGGGTAACGCTAACAGAATTAGGTTGGTGTAGTTGAGAGGGGCAGAGTAAATACTGCTTATACTCAATGATTCTGCACCATGGCGAGTCATTGGCGCCATAAAACCAATGCAACTCAAGCGTCTGTTCTCCATGTTAGGGGCGGCTTGGAGCGGGCGTCTGTCTTGGATCAAGCGGCTCGCTATATAAATGTGTAGAAAGCGTCTGTTCTCCATGTTAGGGGCGGCTTTCAGCGAGCGTCTGTCTTGGATCAAGCGGCTCGCTATATAAACGTGTAAAAAGGTCATGAATTCTGTACACAGGCCTCGGAATATCTCGGATTCATTATTGGAACGACCTCGGAAACTGTACCCGGACTACGATTTAAAAATAGGAACCTGGAACGTGCTAAGCCTTAGAAGACCAGGAGATCTCCTAAAACTCACCCAACAAGTCGAGAGCTACACACTGGATATAGTGGCATTACAAGAACTAAGATGGCCAGGCAGTGGAATCCATGAAACAGCGAAAGGATACACTCTGTATTATTGCGGTCATCAAAACGGAGGAGAATTTGGAGTTGGCTTTCTTATACACCGTCGCGTGAATCAGCATGTTATCGACTTCTGCCCAATTAATATGCGGTTATGCACACTGAGAATCCGCACGAAAAAATTCAATGTAACGATCGTCAATGTTCATGCACCTACTGAAGATAAAGCAGATGATATTAAAGACCTGTTCTTCCTAGAACTCGAGGAAGTCATCAATAACATCCCGCGGCACGATATAAAAATCGTGGTAGGTGACTTTAATGCTCAAATTGGTAGGATTGCAGAACTTAAAACACATATCGGCCCTAACAGCTTGCATCATACCAGCAACAATAACGGTTTTCGCGCAGCCGAGCTGGCTATGATGTATGATCTAGTAATTTCCAGCACTTTCTTCCCTCACAAGAGAATTCACAAGGCAACGTGGAAATCAAATGACAGAAGAACGGAAAATCAAATCGATCACGTCATGATCTCTAAGAGACACTCTACAAGTATAACTGACGTTCGATCATACAGAGGTGCTGATATGGACACCGATCATATGCTTGTCATCTTTAAGTACAAGTGCAAGTTATCATCTACATTTAACAGAACAAGCAAAAAAGACCGTGCGCTGGAATGTCGAAGCATTTAAACAACCGGAAACGCTGAATAGATATCAGGAAATAATAACACAAAACATAGAAGAGCATGACATCTCTTCTGAGATGTTATTAAACATACAAGAAGAATGGCAAACGCTTCAATCAACCATTATAGCCGCAGCACAAACTACAATCGGAAAACGACCACCGAAATCACACAACGAATGGTTTGACGACGAGTGCCGCCAATCCGTTGAAAATAAACAAAAACTGCGAGAAAAATGGTTAACAAGGAACACCCGAAGCTCCCAAGCTGATTATCTATGCGCCAGGAAAGCCTCAGCAAAACTTCTACGTAAAAAAAAACGCGAACACATGAAGAGCTGCATCGAATACATCAACCAACATGCGGCCAACGGAAATTCAAAAGAGTGCTTTGCCAATGCACGGAATCTGACAAAAGATTTCCACCCAAGATCTACAGCCATCAAAAATGAAAATAATGAACTTACAACAAGTGAACGTGATGTGCTGGCAGTGTGGCGATCCCACTTTCAAAACCTACTCAATAGGACGAACGAAGTTCATCCTATTCGAGCAATTGCTCCATCAACTGAGGAGATTTTTGTCCCTTACCCAGCAATAGAAGAAGTGGAAGCTGCCATTAAAAAACTGAGAAATGGCAAATCACCAGGTTTCGATGGAATTCCCGCAGAACTTCTGAAAAATGGAGGTGCAGCTCTGGTCTCACGTATATACGATCTGATTCTTGCAATCTGGGACCAAGAAGAACTACCTGCTGAATGGAAAACAGCTCTCATTGTTCCGCTACATAAGAAAGGTGACCGTCTAAAGTGTGAAAATTATCGTGGCATCGCACTGTTGAACACTGCATATAAAATACTAGCTAATGTTGTACTTGCTCGACTCATCCCGTTCGCCGAATCTATCATAGGTGACTATCAGTGTGGTTTTCGTCCCAACCGCTCAACAGATCAATGTTTTACATTAAGGATGATTCTGGAAAAATGTTGGGAGTACGACATCAGCATTCACCAGCTCTACGTTGATTTCAGGCAAGCATATGGTAGTATCATCCGCGACAACCTCTGGTCCGCACTCATATGCCTTGGTATCCCAGAGAAACTTGTTTCTCTGTGCAAGCTCACAACATCGGGATCAAATTGTAGAATAGTAATCGAAGGGTCTGTTTCTGATCCTTTCGATATAACATCAGGTGTTCGACAAGGTGATGCACTCGCGCCCATACTATTTAATTTGGCGCTGGAGTACGCGATAAGAAAAAGCCGAATTGAGACACAAAACTGCATATATAACAAATCTAGTCAAGTTCTTGGCTATGCAGATGATATTGTGCTTCTCGGACGTAGAACAAGCGATATCAAGGATAGTCTCTCTCAGCTTGAAAGAAATGCTAAACGACTTGGATTATGCATTAACACCGGCAAGACTAAACTTTTAACAACATCCAGGAATATACCTCCCGGCAATCTGAATACTGGCGACTATGAAGTGGAACGTGTAGAAAACTTCAAATACCTCGGATCTGTAATAACATCGTCAAATGACATGCAGGCAGATATTAAAGCTCGTGTCTCAGCCGCATACAGAGTTTTCTACGCATACTCAAAACTTTTGCGATCCAAACATCTTTCGCAGTCGTGCAAACTCACACTTTACAAAGCATTAATCCGACCTGTGCTCACATTTGGAAGTGAAAGCTGGACACTGACTTCCTCCGATTGTAGAATTCTATCAACATTCGAGAGGAAAGTCATACGAACAATTTATGGTCCATGTAAAGTTGCTGAAAATCAGTATAGAATCCGAATGAATCATGAAATCAGACAGCTTCTTGAAGGCTGCGATGTAATCGGATTCATTAAATCCAACCGGATTAGATGGTTTGGTCATGTAGAAAGGGCTCCATTGGAAAGAATGATAAAAAAAGCGTCCCAACAACAACCAGCTGGTGTTCGTCGAAGAGGAAGACCTAGACAACGCTGGCGTGATGACATCATCCAAGACCTTCGTGATATAGGATGTCGAAACTGGGGTCAACTGGTCATGGAACGAGATGATTGGAAGCTGGTGGCACAGACGGCAAAATCCCTTCATGGGATGTAAACGCCAGAGAGAGAGAAATATATATATATACATATATATATATATATATATATATATATATATATATATATATATATATATATATATATATATATATATATATATATATATATATATATATATATATATATATATATATATATATATATATATATATATATATATATATATATATATATATATATATATATATATATATATATATATATATATATTATATGGATAATTCTCTTGAAAAGGTACATTTTATGTCTTCATAACAATACGTCTGTTTGTTTAGATTTTTCTGAAATATTTTGCATTTATATTTGTCATAATAATAGGCTAATTACACCAAGATATTTTAGTATTTAATTGAAAATAAATTTTGTGATTTTTTCTTTATCACAATATGTCAAACCTCACGTCCGTGACCTGTCCCTACCCCTATGTTGTCATACACCTTCTTTTTTTATTCATTTATATTTAAAAAATATTTTATAAACTTTATAATCCTGAATCTTACATAGTATAAATTAGTTATTTAAAACATAGTTCTCTTTAAATTTTGAAATAAACAACTAATACATCAGCAAAAAGTTTTGTCTTCAGAACTTTTCTCACCTCCGTGAATATATAAAAAAGTTGCTACAAACTGCCACTAGATGGTAGTGATGTCATGAGCACCTGGTATCCTGAGAAGCCACTGTTAGCCATTTTGTTTTAGTGAGCAAAGCAAATTGGAAGAAGATAGCTGGTATGAGTTTTGATTAAAGTTCATTGTGAAATCCATGAATGGTAATACATAATCCTCACCTCCGTGAAACTCCAAAACAGGTAAGGATATATTCAAGTAATAATTTTAATATTATATTCACTTTTGTTGAAGTGAATATTGTTTAATATTAAATTTGAAGTTTTAGAATTTTATCACATTTGGAGTAAAATGTTGTGTAATATAATATTTTTCACCTCCGTGAATGATTTACAACTTATTGTTCACGGAGGTGCAGAATAATTTTTTTAAGTGTTACTATAAATGAAGCTGAATTGCCTTATGTAAGAAGAATGTAAATATATAAATAAATTAAGAAAAAACAATAATTAATTTCTGTGAATTTTACAACTTGAAAATGCACTGTTCTGTGAGAATGACCCATATTAATTTTTTTTGTTTTTGGTTTTTCCGTCTCCGCTTTTCATATATAGTCGTTTGGCACCAAAATTTTCCCGAAATTCCGAGATGAGGCACATTACAATAGGTAGATTTTTATATGAAATCTACCTAAAAAAGTATTGACAGAAACCGTAAAATAATGTTTAAATTTGATCTAAAGTTTTTTAAATTTATAGCAATATTTTTATAATGCAACTTATTAAACTGACATCTATTGAATCTTGATCATATCAAGTAGTTTATTTTTGATTCGATTGAAAGTAACGGTTTATTTCTATAATTTAAATTTTAATAAATTAAAAAAATATGTTTTCATGGTTTTTAATTTAGAAAAAACAATTACTGCTGTAAACTTGCTGAAACATTTTGAATTACACACACCTACATTATAAATTGACCCCATTTTAATTAGAATACATGTTCATAATATAATGTACCGGGTAAGCTAATAAGGTTTCTTATATAAAATTTCCCTCTTTTATTTTTAGAACATAAGTTTGGTTAGTTTCTACGTTGAAAGAAACACAGTACTAAAATTGAGCAAATGTGCTATTTTGTTCAATTCAAATTTTAAATACAGTGAAGCCTACATAGTTATTAAAAATATTCAAACGGACCATAATTTAAGATTGCAGTGATTTTTTAATATAATCGATGTCATTTGTAACAAACGAGGTTTTTATAGGCGGAGCATTTTTGTTGAACGAAGATTATTCCTTTGTATATGAAGAAAAAGCAGTGAAAGGGAATAAAAGAGGTTTGTTTTTAATTAAAATGGTTTTGTAGATGCAAATTATTGTAGACACCTAGTTCTACAATGTATGTAAAATGCATAAAAACCACAATTCTAATTTCTATTACACAACACATTTTAATAAAAAAAAAATTTTCTTAATCTAATCATGAGGAATAATTTTAATCAGTTTTATTAATGTTATTTGAAATTTCGACAACACATTTGGCTGTTAAATTTTCTAAAGTTCCCACATTTTCATATACCGTTAAATAAATATCGATATCCATAACCTATGGAACACAAGGATTATACTAAATTAACACTAATCGATGTTCTAATATTTCTTGGGCGAAGTGACAGTTATATTAAAATAGACTTTCAGCAATTTACAATTGTTTCCAAAGGGGGATAAGAGATAAATTCAAAAAAAATTATATAAGATTTCATACAAAACACAACTTGAATGATTTTAAAAATTATCAGTTGTAATTTCCCAATAATTCGAAATAATTGTTTGCCAAAAATTTCGAAAGCAAGTATATTGATAAAAGCACGAGGCCATTTTATCAATACCACTTACTTGAGGAATTTTGAAAAAATTATGAGAATTTATCAACGACCGAGGGGAATTCGTTTAGAAAATTGTTTGCCGTTTTTCATTTCTTTATATATTTTTTATGAATTATACGTTGGCCTACTTTGATATCAGTTAATTATTTCAAAATTAGACTGAAAATTTTTTGCCTTAGTTTTATTTTAATTTAAACCAATGAAATTCTCTAAAATGTAATGACATCATTCAATTTCACCAATGAAATTTGAATTATACTAATAAAAATACTTAAACGTCTGGCCTAGTGGGATATTAAAAATTATCGTTCTAATGTTGAAATAATTCACTGTTATCAAAATAGGCCAACGTATAATTCATAAAAAATATATAAATAAATGAAAAATGGCAAAACATTTTCTAAACGAATTCCCCTCGTTCGTTGATAAATACTCATAATTCAAGCAAGTGGTATTGATAAAAGCCCTGGGCCTACGGCCTCGTGCTTTTATCAATATACATACTTGCTTTCGAAATTTTTGGCAAAAAATTAGGTCGAATTATCACCGCCCTTGGGAAACTACAACTAATAATTTTTAATATCCCAGTAGGCCAGACGTATAAATATTTGTTATTAGTATAATTCAAATTTTATTGGTGAAATTGAATGATGCCATTACATTTTAGAGAATTTCATTGGTTTAAATTAAAATAAAACTAAGGAGAAAAATTTTCTATGAAATTTCTCATTTTACTACAATATACTACCGGTAATAATGATAGATTCGATTATATTCTTTCGTAAAGAAGCTACACGCAATCGAGTGCCGTTGCAAAGTTTTGGTGGGTTTAAATTTTGAAGCAGCATAATGGGAATACCAATTTTTTGATCTATTTTATGAAGTGGAAGACCAGGAGCAATGATACTGTTCAAAAATTCTACTGGATAATGCACTGCTAATAAGGGTAAGCTAATGGTAAGGGGGTAAGCTAATAAGGTTTCTTATATAAAATTTCCCTCTTTTATTTTTAGAACATAAGTTTGGTTAGTTTCTACGTTGAAAGAAACACAGTACTAAAATTGAGCAAATGTGCTATTTTGTTCAATTCAAATTTTAAATACAGTGAAGCCTACATAGTTATTAAAAATATTCAAACGGACCATAATTTAAGATTGCAGTGATTTTTTAATATAATCGATGTCATTTGTAACAAACGAGGTTTTTATAGGCGGAGCATTTTTGTTGAACGAAGATTATTCCTTTGTATATGAAGAAAAAGCAGTGAAAGGGAATAAAAGAGGTTTGTTTTTAATTAAAATGGTTTTGTAGATGCAAATTATTGTAGACACCTAGTTCTACAATGTATGTAAAATGCATAAAAACCACAATTCTAATTTCTATTACACAACACATTTTAATAAAAAAAAAATTTTCTTAATCTAATCATGAGGAATAATTTTAATCAGTTTTATTAATGTTATTTGAAATTTCGACAACACATTTGGCTGTTAAATTTTCTAAAGTTCCCACATTTTCATATACCGTTAAATAAATATCGATATCCATAACCTATGGAACACAAGGATTATACTAAATTAACACTAATCGATGTTCTAATATTTCTTGGGCGAAGTGACAGTTATATTAAAATAGACTTTCAGCAATTTACAATTGTTTCCAAAGGGGGATAAGAGATAAATTCAAAAAAAATTATATAAGATTTCATACAAAACACAACTTGAATGATTTTAAAAATTATCAGTTGTAATTTCCCAATAATTCGAAATAATTGTTTGCCAAAAATTTCGAAAGCAAGTATATTGATAAAAGCACGAGGCCATTTTATCAATACCACTTACTTGAGGAATTTTGAAAAAATTATGAGAATTTATCAACGACCGAGGGGAATTCGTTTAGAAAATTGTTTGCCGTTTTTCATTTCTTTATATATTTTTTATGAATTATACGTTGGCCTACTTTGATATCAGTTAATTATTTCAAAATTAGACTGAAAATTTTTTGCCTTAGTTTTATTTTAATTTAAACCAATGAAATTCTCTAAAATGTAATGACATCATTCAATTTCACCAATGAAATTTGAATTATACTAATAAAAATACTTAAACGTCTGGCCTAGTGGGATATTAAAAATTATCGTTCTAATGTTGAAATAATTCACTGTTATCAAAATAGGCCAACGTATAATTCATAAAAAATATATAAATAAATGAAAAATGGCAAAACATTTTCTAAACGAATTCCCCTCGTTCGTTGATAAATACTCATAATTCAAGCAAGTGGTATTGATAAAAGCCCTGGGCCTACGGCCTCGTGCTTTTATCAATATACATACTTGCTTTCGAAATTTTTGGCAAAAAATTAGGTCGAATTATCACCGCCCTTGGGAAACTACAACTAATAATTTTTAATATCCCAGTAGGCCAGACGTATAAATATTTGTTATTAGTATAATTCAAATTTTATTGGTGAAATTGAATGATGCCATTACATTTTAGAGAATTTCATTGGTTTAAATTAAAATAAAACTAAGGAGAAAAATTTTCTATGAAATTTCTCATTTTACTACAATATACTACCGGTAATAATGATAGATTCGATTATATTCTTTCGTAAAGAAGCTACACGCAATCGAGTGCCGTTGCAAAGTTTTGGTGGGTTTAAATTTTGAAGCAGCATAATGGGAATACCAATTTTTTGATCTATTTTATGAAGTGGAAGACCAGGAGCAATGATACTGTTCAAAAATTCTACTGGATAATGCACTGCTTGTTCTGTTTGGCATATTGTATTAATGGATATATATGAAGTTTACTCACCAGGGATTTTTTCCGTTATACGATTATTGAGTGACAATACTTGGTCATTTCTTGGCGCTAAAATAGATCTTTCACACAACCATACATCCTCTTTTGTGGTAATATTGTGGATGTCGTCATAAATATCAGATATTAAAGCTTCAGTATTCATAACAATTTGGCATAGAGTAGCTGATTCAAGAAATTCAGGACTCTTTATATTATTCAATTATTGTTGATTCTACGCCAGACGTGAACCACACTGACCAACTAAGTTTTATATTAAGGTACATTGATAAAGTGGGCGATGCGAGAGAACGATTTTTGGATTTTTACAAATTGAAAATCACAACTCAGAATATCTAGCACAACTTGTTTTGAAAACTTTAAACAATTTGTCTTTGGATATTAAAAATTGTCGCCTATTCTACTGCGGTGTATTATTTTAACGTTATCTTGTTCACGGAGGTGCAGAATAATTTTTTTAAGTGTTACTATAAATGAAGCTGAATTGCCTTATGTAAGAAGAATGTAAATATATAAATAAATTAAGAAAAAACAATAATTAATTTCTGTGAATTTTACAACTTGAAAATGCACTGTTCTGTGAGAATGACCCATATTAATTTTTTTTGTTTTTGGTTTTTCCGTCTCCGCTTTTCATATATAGTCGTTTGGCACCAAAATTTTCCCGAAATTCCGAGATGAGGCACATTACAATAGGTAGATTTTTATATGAAATCTACCTAAAAAAGTATTGACAGAAACCGTAAAATAATGTTTAAATTTGATCTAAAGTTTTTTAAATTTATAGCAATATTTTTATAATGCAACTTATTAAACTGACATCTATTGAATCTTGATCATATCAAGTAGTTTATTTTTGATTCGATTGAAAGTAACGGTTTATTTCTATAATTTAAATTTTAATAAATTAAAAAAATATGTTTTCATGGTTTTTAATTTAGAAAAAACAATTACTGCTGTAAACTTGCTGAAACATTTTGAATTACACACACCTACATTATAAATTGACCCCATTTTAATTAGAATACATGTTCATAATATAATGTACCGGGTAAGCTAATAAGGTTTCTTATATAAAATTTCCCTCTTTTATTTTTAGAACATAAGTTTGGTTAGTTTCTACGTTGAAAGAAACACAGTACTAAAATTGAGCAAATGTGCTATTTTGTTCAATTCAAATTTTAAATACAGTGAAGCCTACATAGTTATTAAAAATATTCAAACGGACCATAATTTAAGATTGCAGTGATTTTTTAATATAATCGATGTCATTTGTAACAAACGAGGTTTTTATAGGCGGAGCATTTTTGTTGAACGAAGATTATTCCTTTGTATATGAAGAAAAAGCAGTGAAAGGGAATAAAAGAGGTTTGTTTTTAATTAAAATGGTTTTGTAGATGCAAATTATTGTAGACACCTAGTTCTACAATGTATGTAAAATGCATAAAAACCACAATTCTAATTTCTATTACACAACACATTTTAATAAAAAAAAAATTTTCTTAATCTAATCATGAGGAATAATTTTAATCAGTTTTATTAATGTTATTTGAAATTTCGACAACACATTTGGCTGTTAAATTTTCTAAAGTTCCCACATTTTCATATACCGTTAAATAAATATCGATATCCATAACCTATGGAACACAAGGATTATACTAAATTAACACTAATCGATGTTCTAATATTTCTTGGGCGAAGTGACAGTTATATTAAAATAGACTTTCAGCAATTTACAATTGTTTCCAAAGGGGGATAAGAGATAAATTCAAAAAAAATTATATAAGATTTCATACAAAACACAACTTGAATGATTTTAAAAATTATCAGTTGTAATTTCCCAATAATTCGAAATAATTGTTTGCCAAAAATTTCGAAAGCAAGTATATTGATAAAAGCACGAGGCCATTTTATCAATACCACTTACTTGAGGAATTTTGAAAAAATTATGAGAATTTATCAACGACCGAGGGGAATTCGTTTAGAAAATTGTTTGCCGTTTTTCATTTCTTTATATATTTTTTATGAATTATACGTTGGCCTACTTTGATATCAGTTAATTATTTCAAAATTAGACTGAAAATTTTTTGCCTTAGTTTTATTTTAATTTAAACCAATGAAATTCTCTAAAATGTAATGACATCATTCAATTTCACCAATGAAATTTGAATTATACTAATAAAAATACTTAAACGTCTGGCCTAGTGGGATATTAAAAATTATCGTTCTAATGTTGAAATAATTCACTGTTATCAAAATAGGCCAACGTATAATTCATAAAAAATATATAAATAAATGAAAAATGGCAAAACATTTTCTAAACGAATTCCCCTCGTTCGTTGATAAATACTCATAATTCAAGCAAGTGGTATTGATAAAAGCCCTGGGCCTACGGCCTCGTGCTTTTATCAATATACATACTTGCTTTCGAAATTTTTGGCAAAAAATTAGGTCGAATTATCACCGCCCTTGGGAAACTACAACTAATAATTTTTAATATCCCAGTAGGCCAGACGTATAAATATTTGTTATTAGTATAATTCAAATTTTATTGGTGAAATTGAATGATGCCATTACATTTTAGAGAATTTCATTGGTTTAAATTAAAATAAAACTAAGGAGAAAAATTTTCTATGAAATTTCTCATTTTACTACAATATACTACCGGTAATAATGATAGATTCGATTATATTCTTTCGTAAAGAAGCTACACGCAATCGAGTGCCGTTGCAAAGTTTTGGTGGGTTTAAATTTTGAAGCAGCATAATGGGAATACCAATTTTTTGATCTATTTTATGAAGTGGAAGACCAGGAGCAATGATACTGTTCAAAAATTCTACTGGATAATGCACTGCTAATAAGGGTAAGCTAATGGTAAGGGGGTAAGCTAATAAGGTTTCTTATATAAAATTTCCCTCTTTTATTTTTAGAACATAAGTTTGGTTAGTTTCTACGTTGAAAGAAACACAGTACTAAAATTGAGCAAATGTGCTATTTTGTTCAATTCAAATTTTAAATACAGTGAAGCCTACATAGTTATTAAAAATATTCAAACGGACCATAATTTAAGATTGCAGTGATTTTTTAATATAATCGATGTCATTTGTAACAAACGAGGTTTTTATAGGCGGAGCATTTTTGTTGAACGAAGATTATTCCTTTGTATATGAAGAAAAAGCAGTGAAAGGGAATAAAAGAGGTTTGTTTTTAATTAAAATGGTTTTGTAGATGCAAATTATTGTAGACACCTAGTTCTACAATGTATGTAAAATGCATAAAAACCACAATTCTAATTTCTATTACACAACACATTTTAATAAAAAAAAAATTTTCTTAATCTAATCATGAGGAATAATTTTAATCAGTTTTATTAATGTTATTTGAAATTTCGACAACACATTTGGCTGTTAAATTTTCTAAAGTTCCCACATTTTCATATACCGTTAAATAAATATCGATATCCATAACCTATGGAACACAAGGATTATACTAAATTAACACTAATCGATGTTCTAATATTTCTTGGGCGAAGTGACAGTTATATTAAAATAGACTTTCAGCAATTTACAATTGTTTCCAAAGGGGGATAAGAGATAAATTCAAAAAAAATTATATAAGATTTCATACAAAACACAACTTGAATGATTTTAAAAATTATCAGTTGTAATTTCCCAATAATTCGAAATAATTGTTTGCCAAAAATTTCGAAAGCAAGTATATTGATAAAAGCACGAGGCCATTTTATCAATACCACTTACTTGAGGAATTTTGAAAAAATTATGAGAATTTATCAACGACCGAGGGGAATTCGTTTAGAAAATTGTTTGCCGTTTTTCATTTCTTTATATATTTTTTATGAATTATACGTTGGCCTACTTTGATATCAGTTAATTATTTCAAAATTAGACTGAAAATTTTTTGCCTTAGTTTTATTTTAATTTAAACCAATGAAATTCTCTAAAATGTAATGACATCATTCAATTTCACCAATGAAATTTGAATTATACTAATAAAAATACTTAAACGTCTGGCCTAGTGGGATATTAAAAATTATCGTTCTAATGTTGAAATAATTCACTGTTATCAAAATAGGCCAACGTATAATTCATAAAAAATATATAAATAAATGAAAAATGGCAAAACATTTTCTAAACGAATTCCCCTCGTTCGTTGATAAATACTCATAATTCAAGCAAGTGGTATTGATAAAAGCCCTGGGCCTACGGCCTCGTGCTTTTATCAATATACATACTTGCTTTCGAAATTTTTGGCAAAAAATTAGGTCGAATTATCACCGCCCTTGGGAAACTACAACTAATAATTTTTAATATCCCAGTAGGCCAGACGTATAAATATTTGTTATTAGTATAATTCAAATTTTATTGGTGAAATTGAATGATGCCATTACATTTTAGAGAATTTCATTGGTTTAAATTAAAATAAAACTAAGGAGAAAAATTTTCTATGAAATTTCTCATTTTACTACAATATACTACCGGTAATAATGATAGATTCGATTATATTCTTTCGTAAAGAAGCTACACGCAATCGAGTGCCGTTGCAAAGTTTTGGTGGGTTTAAATTTTGAAGCAGCATAATGGGAATACCAATTTTTTGATCTATTTTATGAAGTGGAAGACCAGGAGCAATGATACTGTTCAAAAATTCTACTGGATAATGCACTGCTTGTTCTGTTTGGCATATTGTATTAATGGATATATATGAAGTTTACTCACCAGGGATTTTTTCCGTTATACGATTATTGAGTGACAATACTTGGTCATTTCTTGGCGCTAAAATAGATCTTTCACACAACCATACATCCTCTTTTGTGGTAATATTGTGGATGTCGTCATAAATATCAGATATTAAAGCTTCAGTATTCATAACAATTTGGCATAGAGTAGCTGATTCAAGAAATTCAGGACTCTTTATATTATTCAATTATTGTTGATTCTACGCCAGACGTGAACCACACTGACCAACTAAGTTTTATATTAAGGTACATTGATAAAGTGGGCGATGCGAGAGAACGATTTTTGGATTTTTACAAATTGAAAATCACAACTCAGAATATCTAGCACAACTTGTTTTGAAAACTTTAAACAATTTGTCTTTGGATATTAAAAATTGTCGCCTATTCTACTGCGGTGTATTATTTTAACGTTATCCAAAATATATATGTATTCTTTTCTTCATCTACTCACATATGGATGTTGCTTATTGATAATTTTTCCGATCCTAATTCCAAAGATATTAAAAAATTAAGTGACACAGGTGACAAGATGGTCTGCAAGAGCTGATGCAGTATCCGCCTTGCGGTTTAATTACAAAAATATTAAATGCGTTCTTATCCAAATTAGCGAAAATGAAGACGAAAAACCGATTACTAAAGTTGAGGTTAAAAAATTAGCTAGCTCTTTCGATGAATATGAATTGCCTTATTAACCGTTCTATGGGATATATTATTGCAAAGAATCAATAGTACTAGAAAATCATTTCAAAATATTCAAACGAACTTATTACAAGGAGTAAAACTGTTTAATTCTTTGTCACAATTTATAAGGGATGTTCGGAATGATTTTGAGAGCATAGAAAAGCAAGCAAACTTATTAACAGACAATATTAGCTACAAAGAAGGACGAAAAAGAAAACGCAAAATTATGTATGATGAATCATCTGCTAGTAGGACGAGAATTGTTTATTATAAGTACTCACAATATGATCTGTGATAGACTTGCCACTGAAACTGCTTTAAATAATTTTAAATTATTTTTTGAACAAAATATATCCAGTGATGAAGTTGACAAGTGTATTTTAGAATTGTCAAATACATATGCGAGGGATATAGAAGTACAATATTTTAAAGACGAAGTACATCATTTTTTAAAATATATAAAAGAAGAGAACATCACTTGTCCATTTAAGATGTACAAGGTAATCATTGATGGCCTGCAATCTTCATTTCCCAATGTGGAAACTATTTTAAAAATATTTCTTACATTGCCGATATGCAACGCAAGTGGGGAACGATCTTTCTCCGTTCTGAAGCGGATAAAAAATTATTTAAGAAATAGTCTTAATCAAACTCATTTGCAAAATTTTTAGTAAAATCTTAGGCCCCAAAATTTTGTTCCGCCTCAGGCCCCTTAAAGGCATAATCCGCCACTGGTTGTTGAACTGCTGCAGTAAAATATTTGAAAAAATAATACACAATGTATTGTTTACTCACACCAGTAATCTAATTTCGAAAAAAACAACACGGATTTTACCGCGGTCGATCGACTTTAACTAATCTTCTCGACTTTACAGAATATGTTTACGATTCAATTGATTCTGGCTATGGAGTGGACGTTGTGTACACTGATTTCTCAAAAGCATTCGATAAGGTCGATCATGATCTATTGTTGCGAAAGCTCAAACGTTTTGGACTCAGTCATGAGTTTCTGAAATGGTTTGAGTCTTATTTAAAACAAAGAACTCAGTTTATACAAATAAACAATTGCAAATCATTCAATATTGTTCCATCATCTGGTGTTCCGCAAGGCTCAATTTTGGGGCCTTTGCTATTCCTTTTGTTCATTGATGATGTAGTTGGGGTCTTAAAATGCAAAGTTCTACTATTCGCTGATGATCTGAAAATTTTTCAATCAATCAAATCACTCGACGACTGCAATCTGCTCCAGCAAGATCTAAATCTTCTATACCGATGGTGTGTTGACAACGGAATGTTTCTGAATGTCAACAAATGTGTTTCTTTAAAAATAAAACCGAGATCTTTTTACATAAATCAAATTTACGAAATTAACAACATTAAGTTAACTGTCATGGAGCATGTGCGAGATCTTGGTATCATCGTAGATTCTAAATTAAAATTCAACATTCAAATACAGGACGTTGTTAACCATTCTCTAAAATTATTAGGTTTCGTGCTGAGGGTATGCGGTAATTTTTCTAACACCAAATCGTTTATATCGATCTTTAATGCAATTGTTCGCTCTAAATTAGAATACTTATCTGTGATTTGGAATCCTCAATATCAAATTCATGTGCTGAATATTGAAAAAGTACAGAAGAAATTTACAAGATTCCTCAATTTCAAGTTAAAACTAGTCAAAGAATCTTATACGAACCGTCTTGTCAGATATAACATGACCTCTCTGGAAAAAAGACGTGTAATAGCAAATGAAATGACTCTTTTTAAAATTGTTAACAACAAAATCGAATCGGATTTACTTCCAATATTTTCTTTGAAAAATAATTCTCGATACGACATAAGAGCACCATCCGTCTTTCAAATTCAACATTCTAAAAAAAATCATAGAATTCATTCTCCGTTGGTAAGACTTCCAAGTTCGCACAACCTGATTGTTCAATAACATAAATTTGTTTTTCGGCTAACGGCTGTAAAGTTTAACTTTACTGCCGCTGGGGAGTAGCTAAAGTCTTACTTTTTAGCCGGCGGCTGCAAAAGTGACGTCATTTTTACTTTTTCTGCCGGCGGCTGTAAAGTAACTTCCATATTTTTACGGCGGCTGTAAAGTAATTTTCATATTTTTACGGCGGCTGTAAAGTAATTTTCATATTTTTACGGCGGCAGTAAAGTAAAATAAAATGATATTATTAATTTGTTCAAAACAGAATGCATTTCAGTTCATTTTAATGAATAAAAATAAAAAAAAATTAATTTCAGAAAATTTATTACCTAAAACATATTTTTAAAAAATTTGATGCATTAATTTCATATTTTTAAACAAATTTAAACGTTTGCCGAAAAAATAGTGTATTGAATTCGGAGCTAAAGTGACTTTTTGTGTTTCGTCTATAATTGTCGGCCTCCCTACGGTCGGCCGCCAAACTATAGACTAACACAAAAAGTACGACTTTAGCTCCTAATTCAATAATATACTATTTTGTAACACATGCGTACAAAATATTCAATTTTGTACTAGAATAGAATACAAGAAAAAACTACTTTTCTCCACACATGACTACAAAATATTTTGTATGCCTGGACCGTATCGCCGCCTGCATGTGAGATTTGTAGTTAAATCTATCCATATATCTATCTATATTTAATATTTTTATAGCATTAAAATATCAAAATAAGAATTTAAATAACTTATTATATAGTAAAAACAACTTAAACACATTGCATCATTTGAATTGTAAGAAAAAACAATATATTTAAGCTTTTGAAAGTTTATAATTTTGACAGATTAGTTCTAAAGTTTTTTACTATAGTTCTAAAATTGAGCTACTATATGTTGTTTTAGTTGGAATCTTAGGTTTATATTTTTGAGCTCAAATAATTTACAAATATTACAACGAAGATGGCGCACTTAAATTATTTAAAAAACCTAAATTTGTTTATAACTTCGTTAAATAAATGATTAAATGAACAATTAAATAAATATTTATAAATTTTACGCACTTGTTACAAAAAATAGTTTTTGTAACACATGCGTACAAAATATTCAATTTTGTACTAGAATAGAATACAAGAAAAAACTACTTTTCTCCACACATGACTACAAAATATTTTGTATGCCTGGACCGTATCGCCGCCTGCATGTGAGATTTGTAGTTAAATCTATCCATATATCTATCTATATTTAATATTTTTATAGCACTAAAATATCAAAATAAGAATTTAAATAACTTATTATATAGTAAAAACAACTTAAACACATTGCATCATTTGAATTGTAAGAAAAAACAATATATTTAAGCTTTTGAAAGTTTATAATTTTGACAGATTAGTTCTAAAGTTTTTTACTATAGTTCTAAAATTGAGCTACTATATGTTGTTTTAGTTGGAATCTTAGGTTTATATTTTTGAGCTCAAATAATTTACAAATATTACAACGAAGATGGCGCACTTAAATTATTTAAAAAACCTAAATTTGTTTATAACTTCGTTAAATAAATGATTAAATGAAAAATTAAATAAATATTTATAAATTTTACGCACTTGTTACAAAAAATTGTGTGTATTACTAGTGCGAATGCGTTTTCCAAACGCGAGTTATTTGCCGCACTCCCTGCGGTCGTGCGGCAAACTAACTCTTGTTTGGAAAACGCATTCGCACTAGTAATACAATCTACTAGTGTATTACTAGTGTGAATGCGTTTTCCAAACGCGAGTTATTTACCGCACTCCCTGCGGTCGTGCGGCAAACTAACTCTTGTTTGGAAAACGCATTCGCACTAGTAATACAATCTACTATTTCGTTTTCACAGTCCGTTTTTAAAAGTAAAATTGAAAGCTAATTTTTGTTTTTTTTTTACAATATAGGGCAAACAAATGAAAATTATAGTTTATTTAATTAAGTATCAAAATATAAATTTTATATATTATTATTTTGAAATACAACAAAATACAAGCATTTTGAAATACAATAAATTGCAACAAACTAATTTAACTTACACATATAATCAATATTAATACTCAAAATTTATATAACTAGAAATAATAATTGTATTGTATCTAAATGAAAACTAGTATGTAATTGGACATATTAAGTCTGTATACTAGTTTCTTTGAATCAATAAAAATAAAATAAAATAAAATAAAAAAAAATATATATATATATATATATATATATATATATATATATATATATATATATATATATATATATATATATATTTATATATATATATATATATATATATATATATATATATATATATATATATATATATATATATATATATATATATATATATATATATATATACATATATATGGGTAGCGGGTAGCGGGTACATATATATGGGTAGCGAAAATCCGAAATTCTACGTCCACGCCGTGCTACCTGGGTAACGCTAACAGAATTAGGTTGGTGTAGTTGAGAGGGGCAGAGTAAATACTGCTTATACTCAATGATTCTGCACCATGGCGAGTCATTGGCGCCATAAAACCAATGCAACTCAAGCGTCTGTTCTCCATGTTAGGGGCGGCTTGGAGCGGGCGTCTGTCTTGGATCAAGCGGCTCGCTATATAAATGTGTAGAAAGCGTCTGTTCTCCATGTTAGGGGCGGCTTTCAGCGAGCGTCTGTCTTGGATCAAGCGGCTCGCTATATAAACGTGTAAAAAGGTCATGAATTCTGTACACAGGCCTCGGAATATCTCGGATTCATTATTGGAACGACCTCGGAAACTGTACCCGGACTACGATTTAAAAATAGGAACCTGGAACGTGCTAAGCCTTAGAAGACCAGGAGATCTCCTAAAACTCACCCAACAAGTCGAGAGCTACACACTGGATATAGTGGCATTACAAGAACTAAGATGGCCAGGCAGTGGAATCCATGAAACAGCGAAAGGATACACTCTGTATTATTGCGGTCATCAAAACGGAGGAGAATTTGGAGTTGGCTTTCTTATACACCGTCGCGTGAATCAGCATGTTATCGACTTCTGCCCAATTAATATGCGGTTATGCACACTGAGAATCCGCACGAAAAAATTCAATGTAACGATCGTCAATGTTCATGCACCTACTGAAGATAAAGCAGATGATATTAAAGACCTGTTCTTCCTAGAACTCGAGGAAGTCATCAATAACATCCCGCGGCACGATATAAAAATCGTGGTAGGTGACTTTAATGCTCAAATCGGTAGGATTGCAGAACTTAAAACACATATCGGCCCTAACAGCTTGCATCATACCAGCAACAATAACGGTTTTCGCGCAGCCGAGCTGGCTATGATGTATGATCTAGTAATTTCCAGCACTTTCTTCCCTCACAAGAGAATTCACAAGGCAACGTGGAAATCAAATGACGGAAGAACGGAAAATCAAATCGATCACGTCATGATCTCTAAGAGACACTCTACAAGTATAACTGACGTTCGATCATACAGAGGTGCTGATATGGACACCGATCATATGCTTGTCATCTTTAAGTACAAGTGCAAGTTATCATCTACATTTAACAGAACAAGCAAAAAAGACCGTGCGCTGGAATGTCGAAGCATTTAAACAACCGGAAACGCTGAATAGATATCAGGAAATAATAACACAAAACATAGAAGAGCATGACATCTCTTCTGAGATGTTATTAAACATACAAGAAGAATGGCAAACGCTTCAATCAACCATTATAGCCGCAGCACAAACTACAATCGGAAAACGACCACCGAAATCACACAACGAATGGTTTGACGACGAGTGCCGCCAATCCGTTGAAAATAAACAAAAACTGCGAGAAAAATGGTTAACAAGGAACACCCGAAGCTCCCAAGCTGATTATCTATGCGCCAGGAAAGCCTCAGCAAAACTTCTACGTAAAAAAAAACGCGAACACATGAAGAGCTGCATCGAATACATCAACCAACATGCGGCCAACGGAAATTCAAAAGAGTGCTTTGCCAATGCACGGAATCTGACAAAAGATTTCCACCCAAGATCTACAGCCATCAAAAATGAAAATAATGAACTTACAACAAGTGAACGTGATGTGCTGGCAGTGTGGCGATCCCACTTTCAAAACCTACTCAATAGGACGAACGAAGTTCATCCTATTCGAGCAATTGCTCCATCAACTGAGGAGATTTTTGTCCCTTACCCAGCAATAGAAGAAGTGGAAGCTGCCATTAAAAAACTGAGAAATGGCAAATCACCAGGTTTCGATGGAATTCCCGCAGAACTTCTGAAAAATGGAGGTGCAGCTCTGGTCTCACGTATATACGATCTGATTCTTGCAATCTGGGACCAAGAAGAACTACCTGCTGAATGGAAAACAGCTCTCATTGTTCCGCTACATAAGAAAGGTGACCGTCTAAAGTGTGAAAATTATCGTGGCATCGCACTGTTGAACACTGCATATAAAATACTAGCTAATGTTGTACTTGCTCGACTCATCCCGTTCGCCGAATCTATCATAGGTGACTATCAGTGTGGTTTTCGTCCCAACCGCTCAACAGATCAATGTTTTACATTAAGGATGATTCTGGAAAAATGTTGGGAGTACGACATCAGCATTCACCAGCTCTACGTTGATTTCAGGCAAGCATATGGTAGTATCATCCGCGACAACCTCTGGTCCGCACTCATATGCCTTGGTATCCTAGAGAAACTTGTTTCTCTGTGCAAGCTCACAACATCGGGATCAAATTGTAGAATAGTAATCGAAGGGTCTGTTTCTGATCCTTTCGATATAACATCAGGTGTTCGACAAGGTGATGCACTCGCGCCCATACTATTTAATTTGGCGCTGGAGTACGCGATAAGAAAAAGCCGAATTGAGACACAAAACTGCATATATAACAAATCTAGTCAAGTTCTTGGCTATGCAGATGATATTGTGCTTCTCGGACGTAGAACAAGCGATATCAAGAATAGTCTCTCTCAGCTTGAAAGAAATGCTAAACGACTTGGATTATGCATTAACACCGGCAAGACTAAACTTTTAACAACATCCAGGAATATACCTCCCGGCAATCTGAATACTGGCGACTATGAAGTGGAACGTGTAGAAAACTTCAAATACCTCGGATCTGTAATAACATCGTCAAATGACATGCAGGCAGATATTAAAGCTCGTGTCTCAGCCGCATACAGAGTTTTCTACGCATACTCAAAACTTTTGCGATCCAAACATCTTTCGCAGTCGTGCAAACTCACACTTTACAAAGCATTAATCCGACCTGTGCTCACATTTGGAAGTGAAAGCTGGACACTGACTTCCTCCGATTGTAGAATTCTATCAACATTCGAGAGGAAAGTCATACGAACAATTTATGGTCCATGTAAAGTTGCTGAAAATCAGTATAGAATCCGAATGAATCATGAAATCAGACAGCTTCTTGAAGGCTGCGATGTAATCGGATTCATTAAATCCAACCGGATTAGATGGTTTGGTCATGTAGAAAGGGCTCCATTGGAAAGAATGATAAAAAAAGCGTCCCAACAACAACCAGCTGGTGTTCGTCGAAGAGGAAGACCTAGACAACGCTGGCGTGATGACATCATCCAAGACCTTCGTGATATAGGATGTCGAAACTGGGGTCAACTGGTCATGGAACGAGATGATTGGAAGCTGGTGGCACAGACGGCAAAATCCCTTCATGGGATGTAAACGCCAGAGAGAGAGAAATATATATATATACATATATATATATATATATATATATATATATATATATATATATATATATATATATATATATATATATATATATATATATATATATATATATATATATATATATATATATATATTATATGGATAATTCTCTTGAAAAGGTACATTTTATGTCTTCATAACAATACGTCTGTTTGTTTAGATTTTTCTGAAATATTTTGCATTTATATTTGTCATAATAATAGGCTAATTACACCAAGATATTTTAGTATTTAATTGAAAATAAATTTTGTGATTTTTTCTTTATCACAATATGTCAAACCTCACCTCCGTGACCTGTCCCTACCCCTATGTTGTCATACACCTTCTTTTTTTATTCATTTATATTTAAAAAATATTTTATAAACTTTATAATCCTGAATCTTACATAGTATAAATTAGTTATTTAAAACATAGTTCTCTTTAAATTTTGAAATAAACAACTAATACATCAGCAAAAAGTTTTGTCTTCAGAACTTTTCTCACCTCCGTGAATATATAAAAAAGTTGCTACAAACTGCCACTAGATGGTAGTGATGTCATGAGCACCTGGTATCCTGAGAAGCCACTGTTAGCCATTTTGTTTTAGTGAGCAAAGCAAATTGGAAGAAGATAGCTGGTATGAGTTTTGATTAAAGTTCATTGTGAAATCCATGAATGGTAATACATAATCCTCACCTCCGTGAAACTCCAAAACAGGTAAGGATATATTCAAGTAATAATTTTAATATTATATTCACTTTTGTTGAAGTGAATATTGTTTAATATTAAATTTGAAGTTTTAGAATTTTATCACATTTGGAGTAAAATGTTGTGTAATATAATATTTTTCACCTCCGTGAATGATTTACAACTTATTGTTCACGGAGGTGCAGAATAATTTTTTTAAGTGTTACTATAAATGAAGCTGAATTGCCTTATGTAAGAAGAATGTAAATATATAAATAAATTAAGAAAAAACAATAATTAATTTCTGTGAATTTTACAACTTGAAAATGCACTGTTCTGTGAGAATGACCCATATTAATTTTTTTTGTTTTTGGTTTTTCCGTCTCCGCTTTTCATATATAGTCGTTTGGCACCAAAATTTTCCCGAAATTCCGAGATGAGGCACATTACAATAGGTAGATTTTTATATGAAATCTACCTAAAAAAGTATTGACAGAAACCGTAAAATAATGTTTAAATTTGATCTAAAGTTTTTTAAATTTATAGCAATATTTTTATAATGCAACTTATTAAACTGACATCTATTGAATCTTGATCATATCAAGTAGTTTATTTTTGATTCGATTGAAAGTAACGGTTTATTTCTATAATTTAAATTTTAATAAATTAAAAAAATATGTTTTCATGGTTTTTAATTTAGAAAAAACAATTACTGCTGTAAACTTGCTGAAACATTTTGAATTACACACACCTACATTATAAATTGACCCCATTTTAATTAGAATACATGTTCATAATATAATGTACCGGGTAAGCTAATAAGGTTTCTTATATAAAATTTCCCTCTTTTATTTTTAGAACATAAGTTTGGTTAGTTTCTACGTTGAAAGAAACACAGTACTAAAATTGAGCAAATGTGCTATTTTGTTCAATTCAAATTTTAAATACAGTGAAGCCTACATAGTTATTAAAAATATTCAAACGGACCATAATTTAAGATTGCAGTGATTTTTTAATATAATCGATGTCATTTGTAACAAACGAGGTTTTTATAGGCGGAGCATTTTTGTTGAACGAAGATTATTCCTTTGTATATGAAGAAAAAGCAGTGAAAGGGAATAAAAGAGGTTTGTTTTTAATTAAAATGGTTTTGTAGATGCAAATTATTGTAGACACCTAGTTCTACAATGTATGTAAAATGCATAAAAACCACAATTCTAATTTCTATTACACAACACATTTTAATAAAAAAAAAATTTTCTTAATCTAATCATGAGGAATAATTTTAATCAGTTTTATTAATGTTATTTGAAATTTCGACAACACATTTGGCTGTTAAATTTTCTAAAGTTCCCACATTTTCATATACCGTTAAATAAATATCGATATCCATAACCTATGGAACACAAGGATTATACTAAATTAACACTAATCGATGTTCTAATATTTCTTGGGCGAAGTGACAGTTATATTAAAATAGACTTTCAGCAATTTACAATTGTTTCCAAAGGGGGATAAGAGATAAATTCAAAAAAAATTATATAAGATTTCATACAAAACACAACTTGAATGATTTTAAAAATTATCAGTTGTAATTTCCCAATAATTCGAAATAATTGTTTGCCAAAAATTTCGAAAGCAAGTATATTGATAAAAGCACGAGGCCATTTTATCAATACCACTTACTTGAGGAATTTTGAAACAAATTATGAGAATTTATCAACGACCGAGGGGAATTCGTTTAGAAAATTTTTTGCCGTTTTTCATTTCTTTATATATTTTTTATGAATTATACGTTGGCCTACTTTGATATCAGTTAATTATTTCAAAATTAGACTGAACATTTTTTGCCTTAGTTTTATTTTAATTTAAACCAATGAAATTCTCTAAAATGTAATGACATCATTCAATTTCACCAATGAAATTTGAATTATACTAATAAAAATACTTAAACGTCTGGCCTAGTGGGATATTAAAAATTATCGTTCTAATGTTGAAATAATTCACTGTTATCAAAATAGGCCAACGTATAATTCATAAAAAATATATAAATAAATGAAAAATGGCAAAACATTTTCTAAACGAATTCCCCTCGTTCGTTGATAAATACTCATAATTCAAGCAAGTGGTATTGATAAACGGCCTCGTGCTTTTATCAATATACATACTTGCTTTCGAAATTTTTGGCAAAAAATTAGGTCGAATTATCACCGCCCTTGGGAAACTACAACTAATAATTTTTAATATCCCAGTAGGCCAGACGTATAAATATTTGTTATTAGTATAATTCAAATTTTATTGGTGAAATTGAATGATGCCATTACATTTTAGAGAATTTCATTGGTTTAAATTAAAATAAAACTAAGGAGAAAAATTTTCTATGAAATTTCTCATTTTACTACAATTAAATAATTTAAATTTGTTTATGAACTATTACTGACTATATATTAAGCATAATATATAAAATATTTTTTTTCTTCTGTCCGTAAAACAAATACGAAAATAGGTTTAATTTTTCATACAAGATTGTATGGGAAATTTTGGCAATTTTCATGTTTCCTAATTAAAGGCCTAAATATTTTTTAATTGCGAATTAAATGTTAAATGTGGATGGTTCATAAACCATTTTTCAGATGGCGATGTAAATTAGTTAAATGACACAACTTCTACATCGACTTTTTAATCATCCGTGTAGAGCCCATATAGGCAAGAGCGATTTTTCCTTTTTGGTGTTTGCCGCAATGGCACTGCAAAAGGGGATAAGTCAATAAATTCAAAAAAAATTATATGGGATTTTCTTGAAACACAACTTGAATAATATTTAAAATTATCTATGGGTTTTCTCATTTTACTACAATTAAATAATTTCAATTTGTTTATGAACTACATATACTGACTATATATTAAGCATAATATGGGTAATTCTTTTACAAACCGAACGGATTTTGATGAAAATTCATTGACACCTCTTCGATTTGGCTGAAACTTTTTTTGCGGATTCTATGTCGAAAAAAAAGACATACGTGTTCGAGGATTTTTTTTTTTATTTTTGGAAAATAGAGCTGTTCTAAATTTCGTGAATTTTGTGATTTTTGGCTTGAAGACTTATTTTCAAAAATTCGTAGTTCCGAATCTATAAGAGCTACAATATTTTCACCAGCCACTTTTTTGTAGCTGAGAAATTGAACTTTGAGGAAAAAATATTTTTTATAAAAAATATTAACAAATTCATATTATTATAAACAATTTAATTGTTTAAATCGATTTTTAACAATTGCCCCCAAAACGAATCCAGTTCTTAGTATTTTCATTGTATTTTCCGTTAAATTTTACGCCAAAAACATGTTTTTAAAATATGGCACCTTTTCAATTATTCTTAAAATATTAATTTATGTAGCGCGTAACGACCCAAAAAACGGTTTTTTGCTACAAAAATCAAATCTGTGATTCGTGATTATTGCCAGATATCAATTTTATTTTTATTTAGCTGCAAGGGTAATTTTTAATGTTATTGCGACAGTGCCGCCAACTGTATTTTTCTATTGGAATCGTCAGGTTTACTGTCTTCAGGCTTCTTGTACGATTGAATAATTGTTGTTGACCGGTTTAGTGTAATATATTATATTTGATAAATACATGATGTTGATAATATTTGAATTGTATAAAGTAGTACATATAGGTTATATGTTAATATTTTACAAGTTTATATTATTTTTTACAAGTTTATATTATTTTTTGAATTTATTTTTTTTACTTAAAGTTTAATATATTTATATAAATTTTTTTTTTTTTTTTTTACATTTCATTGAATCAATGTTTAGTTCTATATATGAAATCTCAATTATCATAATGTAACTCTCTTTTAAATATGTAGCGGCATGTAAATGGGAAACTGTTTGCTGCTCTCAAAAATAAAAAAAATAAAAAATAAAATAAAAAATAAAACTGAAAAATATGATTTTCTGATGGTTTTCGCTTTTCTGAAGTTGTAATCGTTTTGTTTTGAGTTGTCAACTGAATTTTCAGTTTATGTTCAAAGTTCGGGTTTTTATTCATTTATATATTTTCATAATTCGTACTTTGTATTTTATTTTTAAAATTATTTATTAGTAGAAAAATTATTACTATTTATTTATTAGTAAAAATTAGTTATTTTTAAAATTTGAAATTTGTGAAATTCATTTTGAAAAAAAACAAAGTATTTTAGTTTATGCAATTTTATTTTTGACAGCTTTTCATCCTGACGCCTTTGTTGTGGTTACAACAGCGAAATTGTAACGTTTTTTTTATCGTCCGACGTTATCGTGTGAGTTGTGTTTCTACCTATAGATAGATAGATTGATTTTGAACTGTGAAACAAATAAAATGAAAAAAAAAAAACAAAATAACCGAACAAAAAACTCAAACAAATACGCCTATGACATTTTTGTAATTTTTCAGAAAAGAAGGTCAAAATTCAAAAAAAGCATTTTTCGGCACATCTACTACTCAAGACCTATCCTACGATACACATATTGCCACACTTTTGATGGAGCAAATATTTTAAAATTGTACCGCAAAAATATTGCTTATCTATTTATATATAGATAGTTTATTTTCTTCTGTCCGTAAAACAAATACGAAAATAGGTTAAATTTTTCATTCAAGTTTGTATGGGAAATTTTGGCAATTTTTATGTTTCTTTTTTGAGCGACTTAAGAATAATATTTTATATATTATGCTTAATATATAGTCAATAATACTTCATAAGCAAATTAAAATTGTTTATTTGTGGTCACATGAAAAATTTCACAGATAACTTAAAATTATTCAAGTTGTGTTTTATAAGAAATTCCATATAAAATTTTTGTGATTTTTTCTCTTATCCCCCATTTGTAGCGCTATTGCGGAAAACACAGGGACAGAAAAATCACTCTATTTCGAAAAATATTTTCTTTAACTAACAGCGCATACACAATGAAATTACTTTTACTCATGAGATTTGAGCAGCTTTTTATTATTATTTTTTAATAGTAGCACAATCCTTTAAAATGTAACTAGGTTCATCCAAAATTAATCATGAGGAAAAAGTTAAGAAATCACATTAAATAAATATATAAGGAAGTATCGCTACGGGTACGTATACAAATGATCGGTGAACTAGTTTTTTTTAATGTATTCGTTAGGTTACCACTTACTGTCAAAGTGATTTCATTTGTTTACGTCGTTTTTCAAAACAAACTAAAGAGTTTTTTCTGTATTTTGTTCTTAAAGTATTGAATTGTAATTCAATTTTATACAAATTAGTATTTAAACTGTTTTTTTCACAACAATTAATTGTGATTATATAGTTATTTATTCATAAAAATGACGTGCTGCATCAAAACATGTAACAAAATCCCGACTACCATTATTTAATGGTTTCCGATCTGGACCGGATACGTCTTTCCCTACTACTGATAGGGACCGTATCAGGCACACTGAGCAGGTCCTGATCAGTAATGTAACGCCTCAAACTATCCAAACAAGATCAGGCAGCCCTACTAGAAACGGACCACGATCGGATCATTTAAAATAGGGAATTTTTTTCACATACATTAGAAAAATTAGAAAATTTACTACTACATACATTAGACAACACTGTTGATAAAAATATTCTAACTTTATACTTACCTATTATTCATAACGCAGAGAAGCGATAACTAAAGTATATGTGAAATTTCGCAAACTATATATATCTAAAATGGATAATACTCTAGAGAATTTTAAAAAAATGAAATTTATTCAAATGAAATAGGGCTCAGATCAGCACAAATAGGGCAAACCTTAATTGGAAAATCAGATATGATTCTGATCCGGCCCTGGTCCGGCATTTACTACTAGGGATGAGATAGGTTTTCGAAATCCGGGCCGGATCAGGACAAATACGGCACGCCCTAGCAGTGAAATCAAGTATGATTTCTGATAGGGGCCGGATGCAAATGCCCTATTAGGATTTACCTTATTATACCCTGATCCGGCCTGGATCATAATAGGGCATTCCTGATCAAATTGCTAGTCGGGATAGTCAAAATTGCAAAGGATTTTGCTGCTAAAATTACATATATCAGGTAAGGATATTTTGATAAAAAATGTTAAAAAAACAATTTAGTATATATTTTTAATATATTTACAATAAGTTTGTGTCACAGAATTAATTATTTTCTAATTAAATTTTACATTTAATCTCTCAAATGTAAGGTTACCACAACGTGAAAACAATTTTGTTAGACACGCCCATTCACAGAGATTGTATAAAGTCATTGTTTGTTATGAAAAGTGTATGTATACTGAAAAAATTCCTGCATCTTTAGAGTTAAAAACCGCGTTAATAGTAAGAAAAATTCGTGAAAAATGAGCCAATGCAACCCTTCTATAATAATATGAAATTTGTTCTTTAATAATACTTAGTCTATAAATTGAATAAACTTAATAGCGACTAACTAATATGTAGTAATTATGCTTTGATTCATATCAGTGACAATAAATTTCATAATATAAATGCAAAACAAAACTATTTTGAACGAATCGTTTTTTTATTATTGATGCAAAAAATTGTAATATTTCCGAATAAAATGTTATATGCCATATGATTTGTTTCGTAACTGTTGCCATATCTTCATATTTTTAACGAAATTATGCGTTGTGTATACATAAATAGATGAGTAAATACGTAAGTATGAATACAAAATTCTTATTTAATATGTCAAGCTATTCTTATTAACGAAATTCGTCGTAGATGAGAAGAATCGAAGGCGTATAGGGAATGATTGATTTCACAAATGAGATGCTTTATTTTATGTATCATTTATACATATATTCAATACATATATACCAGCTTCTTCCACAACATATTACAATAAAATAATTAATTTATTTAGTACAATTTTTTTTTCAGTTAAATGTTTCTTATACAGAAATTAAAAAAGATAAAATATAAAATAAATGCAAAATAAACTACTTCTTGCACGTCCTTCAAAATTTGCTAATATATATGCTATACATAATATATATCAAACTATCAAACAGCAGCTTAACTCCATGTAGGTACACAAAAAATTTATCGCAATGATGAAGATTGCCAATTCCTAATATAAATACATTCATAATATAAATACATCGCTTTCCGATTTTGAGGAAGCTTATGTGGTCCCCAATTTGTTGAATATTTCCAATAATTAACGCGGCA
>CAVNZG010001282.1:0-72402 GCA_963693315.1 Diogma glabrata
ACCTAAAACGTGCCAACAAAAGTGGGGGTCTTTCAGACCGAAGTAAATATTGTACGCATTATGCTTTCACCGAACAAAATTTCATAACTACTCAGAACCAAAAAAATCCTGATTTATTTTTTCGCTTTCGCCAATACAAATTTCGTCAATACCAAACATACCAAATGTTTAGGCATTTTCAAAAAATCTATAAAACATGTGCATTTTCAAAAGAATAGCCCTATAGTAATATTCAAAAAAACGTAGAAAAATCTGTTTGGAATCCTAAAACTTTATCTTCAAAATATGATAGCACATATATTATCTAAGTAAACCAAAAGAAATTACTAAAAATTAATGCCGGCATAACTCCATTTCAGAGTAATAAAATAAAAATTCAGAACTTAGTTTTTTTCATTCGTTCACACCAATGGCATACAAAATTTTTATGTAAAAAAAAATCCACAAATAAATGTACATTTTCAAACGAATCGTATATCGTAGTAACAAATTGCGGATTCTGAACTGGATACTCTTAAGCTGTTTTATAGACATCAACCAATCGAGCGAAGTCTGAAGTATGACTAATGATCGATAGCAAAATAAAATGGGATTCCCATATAGACCTAATATCTTCCAAAATATCACCTTACATTTTTACATTGAGTAAAACAAAAAACATATGTAACTCTAAAACTTTAACTATGATCTTATACAATTCATATATATACAGTCTCATCTAATCTAAATTAACCCATTATGGAGTGGGTGTTCTAATAAAGACATACTAAATGGATTATTTGTCCTGCAAAAACGAGTCAAATATATCCATAATTTACCTCGTAGATATCCTACTTTAACGCTATTTATCAAATTTAACAAATTCCTAAGCTTTCAGGTTATCTGTGAGGTAGAGCTCCTGCTGTTGATTCATAAAATTCTTTACAACAAAATAAAGAATTCATTTCAAATCAGCTGTGATTTAGAAAGGCACAGATATCCTACAAGTAGAAGATCTCACGTGGAGGTTGAATTCTTCGCTACGGGAATGAGTAGCAACAATATCGTACCCAGCATACCTAGTTACGAATTGGAGCATTTATTACAAACATGGTGTTTGTGTATTTATTCGAGATTCAGTTTCATGTATGAGAATTAAGGCTACGAGTTGAACTCAAAGCACCATAATTCTCTGGCATTGAAGATCTCAGGTGTAAATGAAGCTATGTTTATAATAGGAATATACAGATCTCCCAACTCTCCTCCTGACTGTCCTTTTTTCGACAAACTATCGTACAACCTCGACAAAATTTGCAAAGACTACCCCAAAGCAAGACACGCCATTATTGGAGACTTTAACATTCATAACAAAGAATGGCTGAAATACTCATGAGATTATAAATAATAAATCTATCAAACGAGTTAGTTCGATTGTATTTGTAGAATGAGCTTAAGCATATACTCATTTCCACGGTGCCCCCAATCCATAGTTTTGCTGATGACAGCACATTGCATGCATCACATGCATCTCCTAAATTTCGATCTCATACTGCAGTCGCCACTGATAGAGAGATGTTAATTGATTCTATCAACGCAGACCTAAAGCGTATAATGGAATGGGTCGATCGTAATCTTGTTGCATTTAACCCAACCAAAACCATACTATGCCGTCTATCACGATTAGAGAGACATAAAAACTTCCCTATTAAGATAAACAATGAGGAATTGCATGAGGTTGAATCAGTAAGACTTCTTGGAGTTGATATTGAAAATAACCTGAAATGGAATAAACACGCGTTCAACCTTGCTATATCTGCAATGCAAAAATTAGGATTCTTGAGTCGATGTAAAACGTTTTTCAATCCCTAGCAAATTTTGATGATCTATAAGTCTTTTATTCGTCCATGTATGGAATGGAATACTGCAATCTTATTTGGGGTGGTGCTTGTCAGTCAACAATAAAATGTCTAGACTCTGTACAGAGAAAGGCGATACGGTTGATTGAAAATACCAAACTAACTGATCAGCTTGATACATTCCAGCACCGAAGAAATGTGGCCGAATTGTCAATCTATTATAAATATAACATTAGCGAATTCTCTTCAAAAAAAATACAAAATATCCTTCCATCATGTGCGCAGTACAATCGAAGAACAAGAACTTCAGAGTCATCGCCTGCATTTGCTGTCAAAATATCTCGGTGTAGAACTATGTCCTTCCAGAACGATTATTTTAATAGAGTGGCCAAATTCTGGAACTCAATGTCCGCGTCCGTATTTCCCGATGAATTTGCTCCTCAGGCATTTAAAGAAAATGTAAATCGTTATTTAAAACAATTAGTATAGTTATTTTCATACTCTCATTCCTTTCATTTTCCCCATCTCCTTCATTTCTAGTTGACATGGTATCTTCGGATATTCAAAGAGTCTAAATAATGAATATTTCATATTCAGTGTGCTAAACATGTCTAACTAATTAATAAAAAAAATGTATAGGGAGATTACTAAATACAATACATCACCGAGAGAAATTAAATATGAAAGCGATTTAGTGAAATTTAAAAAGTTAATTGTCGAATTCTTGAATGTTAGCGCGGTATCAGAATTACTTTTGACATGATACAAAATGATATTAAAACAAAATAAAACAAACAACATAAATAACAATCCAAGCAAATAAACAATACAAAACAATAACAAATAAAAAAATACAAATTAAAAATATATTTTATATAAAGGTGGTGGTCTTTTGTTAAGAGAAATATAATTAATTTATTGCAATACGTTGTTAACAGCCGTCTGTGGCTAGAACAACTAGAAAAATTAATATTATAAATAAATGTAATGGAAAAAAAATTGCCCAATTAACATATACTGCTGACATCTAACATTTTAATTTAAAAATTAAAATGCAATATTTAAATTAAAATGCAATATTTAAAAATATACTTTTTACTGTTTATTTTTAAATTCTTTATTTTATTAATAATAATATAAACTTCCTTTTAGTAACAATTTGAATTTGATTTTTTATTTTATTGAATATCGATTTCGACTTACGTCATCCTCAGTTCTTAAATTATTATTCTTATTAGAATAATAATTTAAGAACTGAGGATGACATAAGTCGAAATCGATATTCAATAAAATAAAAAATCAAATTCAAATTGTTACTATAAGGAAGTTTATATTATTATTAATAAAATAAAAAATTAAAAATAAACAGTAAAAAGTATATTTTTAAATATTGCATTTTAATTCAAAAGTGACAAAAGCACACAAACAGTGAATAATATGGAAAACCATAATAACACATATATTTAATTTACAATATTTTTATCTGTGAGGAGTGTACACTCCCTGTTTTTCGATGATATGATTTTTCGATGTAATGATTTATTCATTACATCAAATATTTTCGATGTAATGATATTTCGATGATATCATTTTTTATTCGGTTTTATGAATTTCGATGATATGATTTTTTGATTTTGTGAATCAAATTTTTGATTATATGATTTTCGGTGATGTGATCTTTCGATGCTATGACTCTTCGACGTAATGAACTTTCGGGGATATGATCTTTCGATGCTATGACTTTTCGACGTAATGAACATTCGATGATTTGAAATTCGGTGGTATGAACTTTCGGTTTTGTGATTTCTGGTGATTCAACGATTTGATTTTTCGATGTTATGATACGTACTCTTATCATAGTCTTTCAGTTGATAAGCTATAGGTAAAATTTTTCAAATTATATATTTCTAAAATGGATATTACTCTAGTGAATTTCATCCCAATGCCATAGATCGGCTAATTCATGGTTGCAGTACTGGCCCAATAACAATAGCCAATTTATGTTAACCATTAACGGGTCATTGCTTGACCATTTAATGTAAAGTGTACTGGCTATTTTCTACAAACCGTAGATCTGATTCATGGTTTCAGTAATGACTCAATAACAAAAACCAAGTACTGTATATCATTCATGAGCCAATGCTTAGCCATTCAAAGGTAACTACATACTGGCTCTTTTTTGTAAACCATAGATCGGCCGATGAATGGCTCTAGTACTGGCCAAATAATAATAACCAAGTAATGTTAACCATTAATGGGCCATTGTTTGGCCGTATTTCAGAGCCTGGTAAACTCTTCTAATTCAACACGATTGAATCACCCAATTAGGTAATTCAACCGTGCCGTGTAGAGATAATCGATTTAGTTGGAGAGAAATTATTCCGTACTTATTTTAATAAGTGTAGAACATTTTTACACGACGCATGATATGCAGAGTATATCGTGTTTAGATTTCGCCAGCTTGAATTTTTAACTCGTTTTTAGTAAACAAATAATTAAAATAATTGTTATTTTAAAAGTAGCAATTTAAATAACTATAGCTAGTAATTAATGAATTAATGGATAAAAATAAAAATGTAAATGTTCGTTTATTGAAAATAGGTTATCTCCGAAAGTACCTCACCGATTCCTTTGATATTTGAACACAATGTCGCTTTCGAATACAGGCGGTTTGTATATACTTGGGGCTGTATATGTTCCATATAGAACGTAGGCTGTTAACAAGTATAAGTGTCCCTCACCTGTGTTAATCTCAATTCACTCAACTTAATGTCGAGATTCACTTAAAGAATTTATTTAATGGATTAGTTATGTATAGGCGATCGTCCCATAGATTATTTTATGCAATTTTATCAATCATATTGGTTGACTATTGTTGACTTTGACCTAGATGGGACTCAAACTCAGTTTCTAGTTTCGGATCCAGCTTGCCAACCACTAGACCACTCATACAAATATACATTTATTACTATCGGAACCCGGCGTGCTTTGCTACGCCTACAAACCAAGTTTGCATGTATACATTTTGTTGACGTAGTAGCAATAGTTTCAAAGAGTAGTAATGAGAAATGATTTTTTATTTTTTTTTTGTAAATATGCATGTAAAAGGATCAGCACTCTAGTTGAGCAGTAAAATATAAAAAATTTGTATTATATATAAAACAAAGGATATATAAAAAAATACGCGATCAAATAAGTTTTCAGGTGTGTAAGGTTTCAGGTGTGTCTCTGTATAGAACATTATACGGAACAAAAATCGATTCACAAATTTTCACAGTGCGCATGTGGCTTAATATACGCTTTCTTTACCGGTAGGTTACTAAAAAATTTGCAAAAATTGTGATCGTGATGTCATTTTATGGTCAGCAAGGGTAATAAGAATACCGACAATACATTCGATGAAGGTATAGAAGAAGTTATGCAAAAAAGGAATAGAAGAAGTGATGCAAAAAAAAATCAAAATTAATTGGAAGTATTTGTATCAGAATTCATAGGATGAGAAATATTTCTATTTAGTCAACATCCTAAGTCATTTTAAAGTCATTATTGATTGTTGAAAATCAATGCGAAACTAATATCTTACAAACGGTCAATATTGGCATATATGTTCTGTATACTAAATATAGACAACATTAACGGAATATTAATTTTTGGGCGATTTTGCGAGTAATTATTGCTCAAAGTAATTATTGAAAGCATTTACTTGAAAGTATTTACTAAGTAATTACTGTCGAGATTGAACTCACACTCATCAGAGACATCATATCATAGTTAAAAGCCATCTTACAGACTCAGCCACAGTGGATAAAGCAACAATGAAACATATTTTAATTTTCATGTTCAGATAATTTATAAATTGAAACTTCAATATTTCATGTTTATTTAAATTGAATTCTTCATCTGTGATTAAACAATTGTATATAGTATTTGTTCACGACACGAAACAGACAAAAACTGTTTTAAAAAAGTTTTTCTGAGAGAAAACAAAATATTCTTTAAAATTGCAAAATTCATGTGAATTAAAATAATTACTTTAAGCTTAATCACTCTAAAAATCTCTCAAAACTCTGTTCAAAAGCGGGCTATACGAATTGTGGGTGATGGAGCTTTGACATCAAAACTTAATTCCCTACAACGTCGTCGCACTGTTGCTGACCTCGTTGTTTTTTACAAATATCGTCATCAACAGTGCTCAGATGGAATCAGCGGTATCATGCCTCAAACTGATTCTTGCCTCCGTTCCACTCGGCAATCGGCTACCGCAACCAGCGAAACGGTCGAGATCCCGCGCTGTCATACTAGCAGATCGTAGAAAGACTTCTTTGTCCGAACTGCATACAAATGGAATAGTTTGCCGGAGCCCTTAGTCTCAGGTGGCTTCAACCCGCAGAGGTTTAAAAAAAGAGTTCATCAACACCTTAGAACGCCAGCTGTCGTGGGACCTAGGTCTAGACCTAGGTCTTAAAAGGTATTTATATGTTGTTGTGACACATATTCTAAACCCTATTATTACACAACACTTTTTATTTAAAAAAAATATATAAAATATCCTTTGAATTTTAAATGTTTGAAGATAAACAAAATCAAATCGCCATTTTTTTGGAATTATCATAAAATCATACTGATATTTTTTTCTACAATTCTTGTAGAAAAAAATATCATGAAAAATGTTATGACATTGATAGAAGTAGTCTTCACGTGTGATTTCTTGTATAATTCGATTGTAGATGTTACGTGAAGACCCACAGTTAGCATGATATGCTTTTCGTTTATTATCAAATAAAACAAAACTTTCTTTACTAAAACATATTTGATAGTCTAATAATGTCCTTATACAGATGTTAAAGTTTATTTCAATTGAATAAATTGATTTACGCTGCCATCTGAAACCATCCATATTTAACATTTAATTCGCAATTAAAAAATATATAGATATTTAATCGAAATAATAACTATCCTATCTCTCAAGCTTGACCATTATACACACATTGTATAAAATTTGATTAAAATTGGTTACGTTGTTGCGGAGTTCATCGCGGACAAACATCGTGACACGTGAATTTTATATATACACTAGCGGGACCCGGCGTGCTTTGCTACGCCTATAAATAAAGTTTGTGTGTATACATGTTGTTGACGTAGCAATAATTTCAAAGAGTAGTAATGAGAAATGGTTTTCTATTTTTTTTTTAATATGAATGTAAAAGGATCAGCACTCTAGTTGATCAGTAAAATATAAAAACATGGTATTATATATAAAACAAAGAATATATAAAAAATACGCGATTATATAAGTTTTCAGGTGTGTAATCTATTTAGAACATTATACGGAACAAAAATCGATTCACAAATTTTCACAGTGCTCATGCGGTTTAATATACGCTTTCTTTACCGGTAGGTTACTAAAAACGTTGCAAAAAATTTTGATCGGTATATGATTTTATGGTCAGCAAGTGCAGTAAGAATAGAGACAATACATTCGATGAAGGTATAGAAGAAGTGATGCAAAAAAGGAATAAAAGAAGTGATGCAAAAAAAATCAAAATTATTTGGAAGTTTTTGTATATGAATTCATAGGATTTGAATTCATAGGATGAGAAATATTTCTATTTAGTCAACATTTTAAGTCATTTTAAAGTCATTATTATTGAATGTTGCAAATCAATGCGAAACTAATATCTTACACACGGTCAATATATTGGCATATATGTTCCATATATGGACAACATTAATGGAATATTAATTTTTAAGCGAATTTGTGAGTAATTATTGCTCAAAGTAATTATTAAAAGTATTATTCCCGATAATAAGTAATTGTTGTCGGGATTGAACTCACGCTCATCAGAGACATCATAGTTCAAAGCCATCTTACAGACTCAGCCACAGTGGATGAAACAACAACGAAACATATTTAAATTTTCATGTTCAGATAATTTCTAAATTGAAACTTCATTATCGCATATTTATTTAAATTGAATTCTTCATCTGTGATTATACAATTGTAAATTGTATTTGTTCCCGACACGAAACACACAAAAACTGTTTTAAAGAAGTTTTTCTGAGAGAAAATAAAAAATGCTTTAAAATTGCAAAATTCATGTGAATTAAAATAATTACTTTAGCTTAATCACTCTAAAAATCTCTAAAAACTATTTATTTTACACCAAATAGTGTAAACCTTTTGTTTATTTAACATTATAACCCGTCGCATATTGTCGGTATCTCATAAGAAAGAAAATTCAAGAAAACTCGTCTTGAGTTGTTGATGGTCATTGCAAAAGCGAGTCGCTTGGAAACTAAACGTTTGAATTCAAATGCCATATCTGTTGCGATCATTGAAATACGTAGCAACAGTACATCTTCCACTTTGAATTTTCCATTCGAAATTGTAGCTTCAACGACATTGTTCATCATCTTTTTCACCTAAAATTTCCAAAAAAATGTGCTATTTCAAAATATTTGACATATTATTTTAATAAAATATTATACATTCATTTTTCTATTTCATAAAATTATATTCAACGAAAAAAAACATTGATCAAAGCAAGCTACGCGCATAAACCGATATTTAAAAAAAAACCAATTAAAATAAGGGCGATGATACATGTAAAAGAAATATCTTTCAGACATAAAAAATTTCGCATTTAATTGGTTGAGGGGCGGTAACATTTTTTAAATTTCAAAAAAATATTTTTGACTGAAAGACAGAAAAAATATCTGTAAGATATAAAAACATAACCTAAAAAGATATTTTTTGCTTGACAGTTAAAACTGATTAACTGAAAAATTGATTTTAAAAGTAAGTTTTACCAATAATCAATTACAATTAACTTAATATGATTATTTAAATACAATTAAAATAATTTGTTTACTTATTCATATAGATTTAGGCCTTTTCACATTGGACCAAATTTTTATTTTTTTGTTGGGATTATCGCCTAATCTTAATCTACATGAATAAGTAAACAAATTCTTTTAATTGTAGCTAAATCATCAAATTAAGTTAATTGTTAGTGATTATTGGTAAAACTTACTTTTAAAATCAATTTTTCAGTTAATTAGTTTTAACTGTCAAGCAAAAAATATCTTTTTAGGTTATGTTTTTATATCTTACAGATATTTTTTCTGTCTTTCAGTCAAAAATATTTTTTTGAAATTTAAAAAATGTTACCGCCCGTCAACCAATTAAATGCGAAATTTTTTATATCTGAAAGATATTTCTTTTACATGTATCATCGCCCTAATTATCACCAATCACCAATGAAAAAATAATACACGACAATTGGAAAAAGCAAGCGTTGTGTATTTGGAAAACTTTAACATTAAAACCAATTTTTTAAATACAAATATGGCACCATCTATTGGCTAACCCAAATTTATGAGGCGTATATCACACTATCTATATATTGGTCAATAAAAAAAATTTGACATGAAATTGGAGAGTTGACGTTAACTTTAACTTAACCGTAACTTAAGACTCTATACAAAATTTTGATTTAAGGTTGGCAAGAAATTAGGTATTCTTTGACGTTTGATTTGATATTAATTTTGGTTTTGTAATCAATTTTATAAATCAATCAATGCTTTAAAAGTAACAAACTGATTTCACAATCAAAATTTAAAATAATAAATTTCGAAATAAACATTTGATACAAAATTTAAAAATAAAAAAATTTATTTTCATATTAATTTCATGCTAATATTTGGCTTTAATTAAAGTCGCTCTTTTTATATCTTTTGCATATTTTAATAAATAAATAATTTTATTTTTATGGACACTTGCAATTAAATATTAGTTTTCTTCAGTTTTTATACTAAACGTCAAAAAATCCTTAAGATAGAATGAAATGAACTTTACGTTAAGTTAACGTTAAGTTTACGTACCGACTATAAATGTTCAAGTGCATTTTCATACATTTGTACTTTACGTTAAGTTAAAGTTACCGACTATAAACCAAGCATAAAGGTTGTAAAATAAACTTAGTTAGTTTTTCATCCAGTTTTGATGACAATTTTTTTACCTCTAATCGTTCTATTTTAATTAGCAATACGTATAAGAGTATTTTTCAATTTGATAATGAGTTTTGTAAATTAACATTGAAGACCAATGAAAAATTTAAAAATTTTCTTTATTTTTACTCTTATTTTTATTCAAACTTTATAAAAACCAATACCCTAATTTTTTACAGATTTCGATACTTTATAGCACTACTATAATTAATATATAACCTCCACAAAATTGTTAATAATCTTTGGTAACGTATTTGACATAGCATAATATGCTTTTCGTTTATTATCAAATATAAAACAAAACTTTTTTACTAAAACAAATTTGATAGTCTAACAATGGCCTTATACGAAGCTAAGCGCTATACACCTGAGCTAAACTATAAAAAAAAGCGAACTATGTTTTTAAAAAATAATGTATATAACGTAATTATAGAAAAAAACATTACCGAAACAAAATATTTAAAAAAGAAAAGAAAAACGGAAACATTACATTTTTTTGAAAAAGCTTTATTCGCATTAAAACATTACTTTTTTAAAAACATAGTTCGCATATTTCGCATAGTTTAGCTCAGGTGTATAGCACGCCTGAAGTTTACTATCAATTGAATAAATTGATTTACGCTGCCATCTGAAAGTTGGCATATGAACAATCCATATTTAACATTTAATATACAATTAAAAAATATTTAGGCATTTAATCAAGATAATAACTATCCTATCTCTCAAGCTGGACCATCATACACACATTGTACAAAATTTCACTAAGATTGGTTACGTTGTTACGGAGTTGATCGCGGACAAACATCGTGACACGTGATTTTTATATATATATATATATATATATATATATATATATATATATATATATATATATATATATATATATATATATATATATATATATATATATATATATATATATATATATATATATATATATATATATATATATATATATATATATATATATATATATATATATATATATATTAGACTGGTCGTTAAAAACTAAATTTTCCGAGACGCCCCCTAGAAAAATTCTTTGTGGTCAAAAAACCACAATGGCATTATTTTTTTTTTTTTTAAATCAAAAGAACACGTGCCGCAAAATCGTCGAAGTTGATTTTTTGAAAAATTCGTACATTTTTTCAAATATCTCATAAAATATGCAGATGTCAAAAAAAATCACATAATCATTTTTGTAGGAAATTTAATTTTCTACAAAAAAGGTTCAAGTCATTTTTTCCCGAAAACGTATAGTTCTCATGATATTTTAAAAATGAACTTGTAGGTTTTCGTAATTTTTAAAAAACATTAAAAATAAAGATGACGAAAAACTCCTAATTTTCTTCGTATGGTATAGAATGAAATGTATAAAAAAATAATCGTGACAAAAAAAATCAAAATTAGTACTTTTTCGTCGAAATTTTCATCATTTGGTTTAACGAGTTTCGAAGAATTTCAAGGTTTATTTCAAAATATCATCAGAAATATAGGTTTTAGGAAAAAAATGACTTGGACAATTTTTGTAGAGAATTAAATTTCCTACAAAAAAGATTATGTGATTTTTTTTGACATCTGCATATTTTATGAGATATTAACAATTTTATCAAAAAATAAACTTCGGTGATTTTGCGGCACGTGTTCTTTTGACTTAAAAAAAAAAAAAATAATGCCGTTGTGGTTTTTTGACCACAAAGAATTTTTCTAGGGGGCGTCTCGCAAAATTTAGTTTTTAACGACCAGTCTAATATATATATATATATATATATATATATATATATATATATATATATATATATATATATATATATATATATATATATATATATATATATATATATATATATATATATATATATATATATATAAGAAAGATAAGATAAGATTATTCTTAAGTCGCTCAAACATGAAAATTGCCAAAATTTCCCATTCAAACTTGTATGAAAAATTTAACCTATTTTCGTATTTCTTTTACGGACAGAAGAAAATAAAGTATTTTATATATTATGCTCAATATTGTCAGTAATTGTCAGTAATAGATCATAAAGAAACTTAAATTATTTAATTGTAGTATAATGAGAAATTTCATAGATAATTTTTAAAATTACTCAAGTTGTGTTTTGAAATGAAATCCCATATAAATTTTATTGAATTTATTCTCTTTTCCCCCTTTTGCAGCGCCAAAAGAAATTTAAATTATTTAATTGTAGCAAAATGAGAAATTTCATAGATAATTTTTAAAATTATTCAAGTTGTGTTTTGTATGAAATCCCATATAAATTTTATTGAATTTCGTTTCTTTTCCCCCTTTTGCAGTGCCATTGCAGCAAATACCGGAACAAAATAATCGCTCAATAACATATGATAGTCTATATGGGCCCTACATGGATGATTGAAAAGTCGATAAAGCAGGTTTGACAGTAAATTAATTAATTTACGCCGCCATCTGAAAGTTTGCTTATGAACTATTCATATTTAACATTTAATTCGTAATTAAAAAATATTTAGGCGTTTAATCAAAATAAAAACTATCCTATCTCTCAAGTTGGACCATTATACACACACTGAACACAATTTTATTAAGATTTGTTAGGTTGTTGCGTAGTTTATCGTGGACAAACATCGTGACACGTGATTTTTATATATATAAGATAAGATAAGAAGATAAGATATAAGATATACATACTATCATATACAATATGTTCTATTTCATTGTTTTTCACTACATGGAAATTGGTTGTATATATTATCAACAATTTTAATACCGAGTGAGATTTTGTTGAAAAACCAGAACAATTATAATGTTGTTTAAAACATATATATTCCTTACCTAAAAATCAAACTATACCAGCTTGGGTCGAACAACATTTAGTTTCTGCGCAATCGCGTTGGATATAGGCATGACATTGACATCAGAGCTCCAATTTTTAGACAGAAGCTCATATTCCCGATGCCGACAGGAAGTTGTGACATAAAATATGTAACATGAACCTTGCAGAACACTGAATCTAAATTCGGAATGCGGGATATACAGAAAATAGATTCTCAGGAATCGATTAATATTCTGAATATTATTAGCATTAATTTTTAATATTTCATGTCAAACATTAAAAATTTGCAACGCTGGTTCGAGTTATTTCATTTTTGAGTTGAGCAATGAACATATATTACAAACAAAATAAGAGGTCAATGTTTTGATAATTTTAGTTACTACTTTAGTTAATATTGTGTTTGTTGTTGTTATTTCCTTCTTAGAAAATATTTAATTACAATAACTATTGTATTTGTTACATAATCATTCTACTTATGATGATGATGGTTTTATTTTCTTGATGTTGTATAATTTATACGGTGTTTCTTGATGTTAAATCTAATTTTGTTTTGTATTTTGATACGAAATCGTTTTATTTATCGACTTTTTTTTACATTTTTGAATTTTAGTAACAACAACCCGCACAATAACCGCTGCTAAACCTGTATCGCCATTTGCTAAATTTCGCCAATTAGATAAACAAGCTTCAGCTCAATCACCGCCTAAGTAAGTATTTGGAGTGCCACGATACATTTTTCACTGCTATATTTTTTACTTTTGATTAAGTTATTGAAATAAAAAAAAATCAATTTCATTTCATATTTTGTTTTTAAATGTTTACTGTCAAAATTATATTTTCATGCATGCTTTTATAATTATTTTTTTTATTATTATTACTTTATTATTATTTTTATTATTATTACTTTTATTATTATTATTAGTATTATTATTATTATATAATTATAAAAAAAAAATAAAATAAAACCCCGCGCAGATCCCCACAAACTCCCACAACTCCTAAGACACCAGGAAACGTAATATTTAGGTTTACTGATCCGGCTTTAAATCGTCGTGCCGCCACTGTCAAGGAACAGCTACTTCAGTGGTGTCAAATTAAAACCAAGGAATATGAGGTATCTAAACATTCAGATTTGAGTTTTTAATAAAATCAGATTTTTGTTGTTTTATTTTTGTTAATTTTTGTTTTGTATATTTTAAAATTTAATCAGTCAATCCTCACAAATTTGCTGCTATTGTTGTTTTTTTATTTATTATTCGTAATAATTTTATTTTTAAATGCATAAACACAATTACAAAGCGATACAATATGTACATACGTACAGTAACACAAAAATGAAAAGATTGATTATCGTACATAGGACAGGTTACACACAAAATCTTGTGTTTTATAACACAAGTTTATGGTCTCTTTCGTTACTTAAAATTTGTAAACAATAAACGAAACACCTATTACGAAACGCCCATTCAAAAAAGTAGACGAATTTCATTTTAATTAAAAACTACTTCTCTTAGAATGAGGTCGATTTGTAGATAAACGCTTCAAAAATGAATAATTTAGATAAACAACTGCCAAGTGTTTTTGAAACCTATAGGCATCTATAAGTTCAGATATTGGACTTAGTGATAGAAAATACCTCTTTAACCTTTACAAACTCGCCAAAAATCTTGTTTTACCTAGTGAAATTTCAAACAAACGTAAAATAAACGAAACCATAATAGAAGAAAAATAAAAGCTCATAATTTTTATTCCGCTTTCGAGTTCGATTTAAAAATTCAGTGATTTTATGTTTTCATTTTTTATTAAAACATACAAATATTAATAAATGTTAATAATAAATATTAATTTAAAATATTGTGTAGGTACATGTGTGGATTGGCGAGTGATTAGTCTAACTGGCCAAGGCTCTACGGACTTGGGTTCAAATCTCGGTCAAAGCAAAAAGTATTTTTCATGCTTTTCTTTAAAATCTTAATAACCAGTACGTCTATTCCAGCATTTCCCTGGGAATTGGGAATTGAGAAAAATGTGCAATAAATGAAATAAAGAAATATTTTCTAATACGAATTTGTTATTTCCCGCGACACGGAATACTAGTTATGAAAAAATTGCTATATGTAATTTATTTCTCAATTCCTATTTCCCGATGTACCGGAATAAGGCTACTGAACATCCCAATCTGCAAATTGAGCATAAACTAATTGAGCCTCAACGGTTACGCAATTATTTGTGAACGTCACAAAAGAAGTTTTGCATAATGAACATATAATGAAGATAATAGAAAAACATATAGTCCCCGAGCCCACACCGATTTCATGTGATGATTACCACATATTTTATACTTCGTGCGGCGCCTGTCCTTGACGAGCCCGAAAACTTTGGTTCCTCACAAATTGCTTGTTTTAAACTTTAAAGGTTTTTGCTCTCTTTATTATTTTGCTAGTCTAATTTTTAAAGTTATTGATAGAAATATTTCTAAATATTCTAAATTTACAATTTTTTTTTAAATGTTGATGTGAATGATTATTAAATACTTAAAGCATTTTTTTTTATTGCAAACTTTTTAATTGGAGCCGATTACTCAGAAACCTCTAACTGCAGGGGCCTATATGTAAGAGAAATTGATAGAAATGTTTCCTAAAATTCTAAATTATAAATATTTTTATAATATTTGTAAGCAAACGGCTGTTATAACCGTTTAGCTTCTTATGTGATGAAACAAATAGACGAATGTGAAAGCATTCGTTTATTGGGACCACAAATCACATTTGCCCATGACTCTCTAACGATCATATTATGGCGATGGCACAGAGGACATCAAAACAACTCTACCTTCGTAAAAATGTTTCACTTCGTATCACTTACTCCATACATGTTTAAGTCATATATTCGTATTGTATGGAGTATTTTTGCCACGTTTTGGGCGCTTCAACTGGTTCTGTCGTGGATCTTTTGAACTCTGTACGCTATACGAATTGTTGATGATCTATATTTGACATCAAATCTTGATACTCTACAACATCGTCACACTGATGCTGAACTCGTTTTTTTACCAGCAGTTTCTCGAAAGAAATCACATCTATCATGCCTCAATCGATTTGTGCAAACAAATATACTGTTGACAGTCCTTCTATAGTGACATAATGCAAAGAGACTTCTTTGTTCATACATCATACAAATAATTTCAATTCACAAATATTAAAAAACGTCCATCAACACCGCAGAACGTATGTATGTTGGTGTGGGACCTAGGACTTAAAAGGTATCTGTGTGTTGTTGTGACACATATTTACATTCCTATTACACAACACTTTTTCTTAAAAAAATTAAGTTACCTAAATTTTCTAAGAAAACAGAAACAAACAAACTCATTTACATGAATAACGCATGATTGCCAAAGCTTACGGCATATTTCAAATCAGTTCTCATCCGTTATGATTTATATTCTTACATCAAATTAAAACTTGATGTTCAAATATCACTTACCAACAAATACCCATACTAAAATTTACTTTGCTTTTTTTGATATTAGAATTCTCACATTAAACTTTATTACTCAATATTGAGAGATACTATTCTCATATTGAAAGTTATTATTCCATTTTGAAAGTAACTATTCTCAGTTTGAAAATAAAATTATAGTTTTTATAATGGAAACATTCTTTATTAAAATATAGCATAATGAATTTCAGGAATTGTTTTTGTTGGAGGACTTCCGACCTTGACACTACCGTTTCTGGTAGCACTGTGACCTGAAGGTTTATTGTGTTTACCATTGTTATTTTATTGGTTAGTCGTCGTCGATGTCATTACTGGTTGTTTTCTGTAATTCAAGTTGAGACTTTTAATGAAATTAATAAACTCTATTGGAGTTATGTCTTGTGGTAGTATAACTGTTAGTCTCCTACGACCAAGTTGGTTGTATATGTGCCAAGTAAGTTCAGGACAGTTGCAGATGACGTGTTCGAGAAACACGAAACATCGAGGTTTATTTTGTTAAGATGGACCATGCTTAGTAACGCAGCAGGTTAACATCCTTGTAGACTCTCTGTTTAAGTTTGTTTTTAAGGGTGAAACAGGGAAGTTACCTAGAAACTTCTTGGAGTGTCCTAGACCCGCCCGTCCTCTCCATAATTTAATGTTTTGTTCCTGTTTTCCCATGTTTGGATTGTGCTTTTGAGTATACTCTTGGCCATTGCAAAGCATGGTTCCGGTTCAATAAACTTTTAACTGACACATGGCTTTGCTAATGCGTCGGAACTAGCATTACCTGGTATCTCTGTGTGGCGGGGTGCAAACACAAGTGTGACACATTGCGGTATTGGTTGTAGTATCAAAAGAGCTGGTTGGATGGCAACTGCTAATGGCAAAAGTTTTGGCTTGAAATATTATATTGCCTAAGGCAACCGTTCGCGAACCATCTGTATGTTACTTTCAATACGATCTCTGGCCATTATCTTGACACTAAATTGTCTCACTTAATCTATTGTTATTGATTGTTGTTCGGTTAGATTGCCTGGGTTAAACCCTTCGGTAAGCTACCAGTCTATAAACCCTCACCACCGCTACCGATTGTACATGTAAGTGCAATGGAGAAAGCTTTAGAAAAACTTTCATTATTAAAGTTGGCGGGGTTTTTAAAGTACCTGTTGTACTAAAAAAGGGAGATCATCAGCTACTATTAGCCAAAGTAGTGAGAAGAGCACGCCCCTTGTGGAAAACCGCAAAATGCAGTGACACACAATAAAGAATCATCTAGTTTAGTCGTTATTTTCTGACTTTGTAGCATTTTGATAATCCAGGCAATGATATGATAAGCATCTTTATATTTTTCTTTGAAGCCATTTCAATGATATTAAATTGAAGGGGGCATTGTCGAAGGCTTCCAGTATGTTTATAAATGTTTAAGTTGCAATGCCGTTTCAGTAGATTTCCCTGTCTGATAGGCATGCTGGTTAGAGTTGGGAGGGTTTTGTTTATGTCATACATGAAGGATATTATAGTCTAGCACCTTTTCCATTGTTTTTCAAAGAAAAGATATGAGAATTATTGGTCTGTACGATTCGGTTTCATTCCTTTTTGCTTGCCTGAGTTCTTTATTACAATTGGTCACGGGTCACGCTTTTCGTGTAGTGTGCTATGTTGATGGTTATCAGCGTTTATGTTAGTCTGAGTAGGGTCAAGGACCTCGCTTTTGATTGCATTTCTAAAGGTGGTCTTACTACCTATGTTTTCAATAAACATATTATTTGTAAACAACAATTGAAGCTGCGGCTTGCTTTTTGCATTGATGTTGCTACTTCCCACGCGGTGTGATGAGCGTTAGCATCACACGCTATTATGTGGTTGTAGTTGTTATTATTGATAATTTTCGCTACCACTTCTGGTAGTGTTTCGTCTTAATCCCCCAAGAAGTAGGCAGAATCTAAAATGAATGTACGAAATTCACCTTGAAGAAGATGAATTTCTATCTGCACGGTTGTAAGATCTCTGAAGATAAATCCATGTACCGGGAATATTTTTACCTGTTTTTTTAAAAGAATCGCTTTTCTCAGTCTTTCCATTGGGACAACTATACGTTACCATTTCCCTGACTACAGAATGAGGTTTATTTAAAATATAAAGTGTTATTTATATCCAATATAACAGTAGTTGAAAAAAGTAATATTTCCATGAAAAAAAATTTCTTTGGTCTTACATCATGAATTTTTTATTTTAAAATTGAAATAGTTGAGATTAATTGTACTATATTTTGTTTTCCATAAATACTACGTGTGATTGTTTTAACTCCATCGTTCTATAAATTTACAGTTACTGAAACAATTTCGTATTATTCGCTATATCTGCCCGCACAGTGAGGTTGAGACAACTGCATTTCGAATGGAAATAGAACATGTTTTTTTAGTGTGACCATGTTTGATGGTCTTCAGTTATTACAAAACCCTCGATATTGTAAGTCCGTTTGTTTTTTTGGCACAGAAAAAATCGTGAGATTATAGAGCCATTTTGAAATTAAAACTCAATATAAACAAAATTTTAAAACCATTTAACGCCATCTTGAAATATAAAACTCCATATTAAAAAGTCTAAAAGCCTAGGTCCCACAACAAGTGGGGTTCTAAGGTGTTGATGAACGCTTTTTTTTAAACCTCTGCGGGTTGAAGCCATCTGAGACTAAGGATTCCGGCAAACTATTCCATTTGTATGCAGTTCGGACAAAGTCTTTCTGCGATCTGCCAGTATGACAGCGCGGGATCTCGACCGTTTCACTGGTTGCGGTAGCCGATTGCCGAGTGGAACGGGGGTAAGAATAAGCTTCAGGCATGATGCTGCTGATTTCATCTGAGCACTGCTGATGACGATATTTGTAAAAAACAACGAGGTCAGCAACAGTGCGACGATGTTGTAGGGAATCAAGTTTTGATGTCAAAGCTCGATCACCCACAATTCGTATAGCCCGCTTTTGACCAGAGTCAAAGAGGGCCAAGATGGAAACAGAAGCCGCACCCCAAACTTGACAACAGTACTCCATAGAGGGACGAATATAGGACTTATAAGCATGGAGCAATTGGTAGGGAGCGAAAATTTTTTTGCATTTATTTAGGAGGTCTAGTTTTTTAGACACGCTTTTTGCCATCGCCATTGCATGATCGTTCCAGATTAGGTCATTTGAAACTGTGACACTCAATAAACGAATGTTTTTACATTCACCTATTAATTCATCACACATACTGAATAAAACATGTTTGGGGAACTCGGTCTTTGATCTGGACTAATCGGCGACTTCTTTTAGGTCTTTATTCACGTTTATGGCAGCGTCTCTCCGGGCGGGATTAATTCGTTCCTTCATTTTACCTTTTGAAGGAAGGGGCTCGAACGACTTGTGCAGAATACTGTCATCTGCAAAACTATTTATTGGGTTGCGGGTAATTTTCAACAATTCGTTGATATAAATCAAAAATAGGGTTTGGGACAGTACTGAGCCTTGAGGTACGCCAGCGTTAATTAGTTTAGATTCAGAAGAAAATCCGTCTAAGGAGACCGAAATGTATCGGTTGGATAGAACATTTTGAATAAGCTTCATTAATCAAAAAATTTATTCCATTTTTTGCATATGGCACAATGTTCATTGTTTTTTGCATATGGCGTCAATCAAGCGGGTTGAATTTTGGTTATGGGGTTATTTTTTGACAAATGACATCTCACAGTTGTGGCTACATATAGGATCGCATTTAAGAGGTTTTAGTCTTAGCTAAGAGAAAAGTTTTTGCTATGACTATTTTTACATCTGTAAGGGTATGTCAGAATCAGCCTGCTATATTCATTTGACAAGAAAAGCCCATTTTTTATTTTCATCAATAATTTTTTTTTGACGTTATTAAGTTATGACAACGATTAACGATTATAGTCGTATTCGTGTTACCCAAAATACTAATTTTTTGTAATTTTATACAATTTTAAGTTTTCCAAATAGCACCCCAGATTTTTATCACAAAAATTTATATTGATAAATAGCATAGATACATATCCGAGAATAAAAAAACATGGCATAGATATCTTTTTATCCACGGCTACTATAGAATATACGCATTCCATGTGTGTGTCTTCCATTGTAATGTGATACATTCTCTAAACTGTTGTAGAATATTAACCGATCGGCAAATATTCTATAGTTCGTTAAATATCCCCCTAACATGTTCGTTAAATATTCCCCTAACATCAACATTTTTTGATATAGTAATAAAGGTTAGAATGAGAACAATATATAAAATATAAAAATTAAAGTGAAAATGTTTTTCTATGATGTCAATGATGTATTTCATTATGGTTGATAAAAACTTTAACAGGCAAACCGGAAATTATTGAAAATATTTTACAGTCGTCGGTAAAATAGCATCTTGTATTCGCATAGGACGATGGCTTTTCTTCACTCTGATGATTCACTTCACTCGCTTCGCTCGTTCCGTAAACTTCATTGTCGTGAAGAATTGCCATCATTTTAAACTCATACAAGAATGTACTATTCTCCAATACTAAAAAAATTTATTTAGTTTGACCTTTAAAATATCTCCAGTAGTAAAAAACACACCCATATGCTACAACTATGTATATATACTCTAATTCTACTACCCATGACAGGCCCAAACTAGAATTCCCGATTATTCATTAATTATAATTTAAAATATCAAATGTTGAAATATCAAATGTGAAATGAAATTTGTTAGTAGCAGAATTTATTGAAGACTATTTCATTGAGTGAAGCTAGGTAAAATTCTATAACCGGGTTTCTGTGCGTCAGTAAAATGTTCAAATCGCTATTATAATAATTAGAATTGAATTCACGATATGAGATAATTGCGATTATTTGTTTGTGTCTGTCAATGGTATAAAAAGCTGCAACCGATTAACTAATTCGCTACTAATTTTCATTTTACCATAACTTAATTTAATTTGGTGTTGGAGCTGTTACAAAATAATTTAACTTTCAACTGTTAAATTAGAACTATTTAATTTTATTATATAATATTTTTAATTTTATAATTTTAGAATGTAAAAATAGATAATTTCTCAACAAGTTGGTCAGATGGTCTTGCATTTTGTGCATTAATTCATCATTTTAAACCAGATGCTTTCGATTATAGTAAATTAGTACCACAACAAAGGAAAAATAATTTTGAGCTAGCGTTCCGAGTGGCTGAGTATGCATTTTGTTTTACTCTTATTATTTATAAGTTCTGTTTGTAATTTAACCCCTCTTTTTTTCAACAGCGAAAAAGCCGGGATCGCACCTTTATTGGATGTAGAAGATATGGTTGAAATGAGAAAACCAGATTGGAAATGTGTCTTTACATACGTTCAATCAATATATCGTCGTTTTAGAGACGTAGACTAGAACAGGAGTAGATACTAAATAAAATCTATTGTAACAATAATATTAAAATTAGTATCAGAAAAAAGCAAAAGAATCAAAAACTTACTCTTTATTAGATGAAGTTTATTTTAGATTTTTTGTATATAAATATAAATATTTTGTGTCTATTTGTTTGTATGTATGTTTAAATTTCTTCCAAGAAAAGAACAAGATAAATGATATATTCAACTCCCATCTATACGATTTTCATTAAGCGTATATTATCTTTTGAGTTTAGTTATTTTTCAAATTTCTTTAAAATATTATAAACAATTATTTAATATTTAAAGGCCCGGTTCTAATTTACGAATATCATAATTTTGTTAAATCAAAATTATCTGATTCATGTTGAGTTTTATAAAGATATTATTTTTTACAATTATAATTATATAATTTTTTCGCGGTGATATAATTTTTAACAATTATTTTAATTATATATTTTCATTATACTCTTTTTTTTAAATAAATATATATTACCATTTTTTATAATTAATTTTATATTAATTTTTGCTTTAAATTTTTATTATTTTATATTTTACTAATTTATTAATTATAAATTTTGATTTTTAAGATAAAATGATTATCAAAATAATTAAGCTGAAAACATGAAGTATAAATCCATTGTTCATTTGAGTAACGTAAAAATGATTTGGAATAATTAATAGCCGATGTATTGTCGTCAAACTTATCCTTAACGTTAAACTAAACTTATCTGTAACCTAAGACAATCCAAAATTTTATTTTATAATCGGTAAGATAAAACTTATTTTTTGACGTTTGATTTGACATTAGTTTTGGGTTTGTTAAGCCTTGGTAGCCGTCTTGATCAGGAAATAATTAAGGTGTTGCGGTAACGACCTTAATTTCTATAGCTGTCAAAAAGAATTCAATTACAATCAGTTTCGTGAAGAATATAATAAAATGAATCCGAATGAATCATTCGAATTAATTCATAAAATCATAAAAATTATTTTATTGAAAATTATTCTAACAAATAAATTCCATATAATAGTTATTATTAGTTATTAATTTCAAAATATTATAGATTTAATAAAAATCTATGATTATATTAATTTATTTTTAGAAAAATCATAGCCGCTAAAACACAAAAATAATATTTTTATTGTTATTGTTTATCTTTTATAATATTGTTTCGGTTGAACAATAAAACAAGATTAACTCATTTTATTTTCAAACAATTGTCGAAACCTTGTTTAATTGTAAGATGATATAAGACGTTCACTTGCGCTCACCATACAAATAGAGCCATCTTTAAAAATAAGATAAGAAAAGTAGACAACTAAAGCTATGCTCAGGTTGGAGAAAACTACATGAATTTTTTTTAAAGCAAAGTGATCAAAGTAAATCAACACGACCACCGCAACAAGGCTTTATCAGTTTTATAAATCAACCCATACTGTGAAAGGAACAAGACTAATTTTAAAATAAAAATATAAAATAATGAAGTCAAAATAAAAATTTAATACAATATTAAATTAAAAATATTAATTTCCAACGCTACTTCATGGCAACCTTATAACATTGACAGACACAAACATAATGGCGATCTCAATTTTAATTATTGTAATCGCGATCTGAAAAATTTATAGTGTATTCTTTTGGACTGTACCGAATAAGGATGAAAAATCAGAATTTTTAAATTGTCTTTGCACAGAACAAGTAAGTCTCCACAAATAAGTTTCAAATAAGTTTTGGTTTAGAAAACAGCCTTGGATTCTGTTCTATATTTTCATTACAAATATAAATCCAGATTGATTCTGATTGGATGATGTTTTATTCACAAAATAATATTTTCATAATAATAATATTTTTGTTTGTTTTTTCTGCATATACCTTATATTATTCACAAGAATAAGAAATAAAATAAAATTTTATTTATTATATATTATTTATTATCATACAACTAGTTTCAATCTCTGTGAGATCATCAACAGGTATTGATATGCAATTGCATAATCAATTGCATATCAATACCTGTTGATGATCTCACAGAGATTGAAACTAGTTGTATGATAATAAATAATATATAATAAATAAAATTTTATTTTATTTCTTATTCTTGTGAATAATATAAGGTGTATGCAGAAAAAACATAAAAATTTTGATACTATGGATTATTCATGTCACTCCAACAAAGAATTTTTTCATACAAAAAAAAATCCCAAATATGATAACCAAACAAAAAACATTTCAGTACAACTTCAACACCACCAATTTCCATGATGCTATTTCTTTGTACTCGGAGTGGACAAAATAGTAATTCTGTTACCAAAAGAATACGATGAAAATCATAATTTTGTGTTGGTGCAATGCAAAAGAATACCAACTTCGATAATTCTGTGTTGGAACTTGTTCGGTACAGTGGAAAAGAATACACTATTAGTGAGAGAAGCAAACACGATTATGGAACTTTACTTAATTTAACTCAATGAAAAATATTCTTTAATAACTTCTGCTTGCTAGCAAACTTAATTTCAAATTTGATATTTTAAAAATGCAAAAAAATTATTGGGAATTTAATCATGATAAAATAGAATAATAAGAAAATAATAAAACTTTTCTAGTATTACAAAAATTATGATTTGAAAATAATTGATTGTTTTTGTTGCAACTGTTTGATCTTTCAAAATTTTTCCGTTAAAAGTGTTTAAAAAATCGTTCTATTTCACTTACACTTCCTTAACAAAATTACGATAATCTAGGTATGAAACACGATATTCTTGAAAGCAGTCAAATCGTGTCACTACACAGACTGTTAAAAATAACAAGATAATCAGGCATTAGTGATTATCTTCATGTCTGTCAAGGGTCTTAGACTTAAATGAATGATGAAATGATTGAAATACATGTGTAGAAGTTTTCAATATATGTATAATAAAACACGTACACGTTTTTATTTAAATAAGTACAATATTCACATTTATTGCAAAATATGTTTACTGAGTATGGTTCGCAACATTAGCCGTTTTCTATTGTCGTGAATTGTTAAATGAATTGATTGATGGTTTAATATTCAGTAAATCATCAAAAATGGAGCCCAAACAAAAGAAACTGCAAGCTTTTGATATTTCAAAAACAAACAAATACGTATCGTTTTAAATGGATTATGTCTATACTTTGAACACAAATCATAAATTACAAAACTATGACTATGTTTAACTTGTGAGAATGGTTTTTCCTTCACCTATTCAGTTACACTTAGTTAGTACTTCAGTTACACCTATTCCGTTACACTAGCTCAATCTACTACGTTCAGTGTGAAAATGTAAACATGTATATTCTGGAATACATTTCCAGCAATTCAACCGATTGGAAAACGGCTATTATCTCTAAAATATTTACGTTAAAAAATTTAAAATCTAGTGTCATAATCTATATAAAAATATTAGCAATATTTTAGTTAACCTGATGAAGAAGGCACCTTCGAACGTTGTGTTAAGTTAGAGAAATAAAATTAAGCTTGGTCTATAAACTGTTTGTTTAAATTTGTGATTGACTATCCAAATTTGAAAAAAAGAAATATCTGGAACTATGTAAATAGAGGACCAAGAGAGAATTGATTTTTGTCCATTTTTGATAATTAACAACTTTGTCTCTCGGAAAAAAGTGAATACTAAATTAATATTAGCAACCAAAGCTAATTATTGTTTTTCTACTAATTTTTATTTAAAAAATAAGGTTTTAAACGTCAATATTTCCAAAATTCTGCATGTACAAAGCATAAAAATTCTGCAGATCTTTTTTAGAGGCAACATTGTGTGTAGAATTTCTACACGCAACACTGTGTGCAGAATTACTACACATATATTTAATGCATAATTCATTTGATTTTATAATAAATGTCCAAAAAATTTTAAGATAAAACGAAATTAACTTTAACGATAAGTTAACGTTACCAACGATTAATGCTTTAGTGCATTTTTATACCTACATATCTACTTTTGTTTAAGGTTTTAACGTTAAGGATAAGTTTAACGACTATAAATCAACCATAAGTGAGTTATATTATTATTGATATTCGATTTTTAAATCGTTGATCTAGACAGCATATGTATAAAATCAACATTAAATGTATCAGCAAATTAAAAAAAAAAAAAAGCAAAATAAGTAAATGCTTCCTATATTAGTAAAAAATTGATTTTTTAATATTCAAATAATTTCGTTTTTGAAAACATGTTCAAAAAGTCCAAAAATATGGGCTTTTGGTAACTGGAGTATACTGGAGCTGTTCCTGATGCTGCTAGTAGCGTTGTTGAGGTTTTTATTCTGGTGTCGTTTTAACAGTCACGTAACAGTCACGAGAACTTCCAAATATGAATGAAGTTTATTATTTTATCGTTATTACCACAATCATGAATATTTAATTTTTTTTTCTTCCAGAATCCAAATATTTGTTCCCCATTCTCGTTTAGTAATCTTTCAGCTTTACAGATGAAGAAAGAAATAGCTTAAGCTATTAACATATTCACATATTAACATATTCACATATACAGTTTTAGCTGGCGGAGGAATGGAATATAATAAAATTACAACAAAGATCCCGCGGTTTCGCGTTGAAATTAAAATAACAATTTATTTGTCACCAAGAATTAACTGCTACTATTAATTAATTTATTTAGCAGTACAGCTTTTATGTAATAGACTAACATATATATAATAAAGATTTTTTTTTTTTTTTTTTTTTTTTTTTTTTCCTTTATCTCCATTTAGGAGCATAGGGCGTCTACTAGACTGGACCATCTAACTCTGTTGGGGGCAATCGCTTTCAGTTCACCCCATGTCTTGCCAATTTGTTTTGCTTCAGCTAGCACCGTTTTCTTCCATGTCATGGGTGGTCTTCCAACTCTCCTTTTACCTTGTGGATTCCACTCTAGGGACATCCTTGTTATATCTTCGACTGATTTTCTCAGTGTATGTCCTATCCATCTCCATTTTCTTTGTTTTATCTCGGTCTCAATGTCTAGCTGCTCTGTCTGCCGTAGAAGTTCCTGGTTACTGATGGTGTTTGGCCAGAAGCATTTGATCAGTCTTCTCAGGCATTTGTTCACAAACACCTGTAGTTTATTTGTGATCTTTCTTGTTTGTTTCCACGTTTCACACCCATACAGCAGTACTGACTTGACACATGCATTGAACATTCGTAGCTTTGTCTTTCTTGACAGGACGGATGCATTCCAGATCTTGTGAAGCATATTGAACGTATTTCTGGCTTTGTTAATACGCTGACTGATATCTTTTTCAGTCCCGCCTGTTTTTGCTACAGTACAACCAAGGTACACAAATTTGTCAACTTCGTCCACTTGTGTATTGTTGATGGTAATTGGTGTTATCGTTTTGGTGTTCAATCTCATAGCCTTTGTTTTTCTGATATTAATGTTGAGACCGACTTCATGTGCAAGGGTTGATAGCTTCTGTATTTTCTGCTGCATGTCCGTATGTGTGTGTGTAAGTAGACAGATGTCATCTGCGTAGTCTAGATCATTGAGCCGTCTTGTTGTATTCCATTGGATTCCATTTGGACTTGCATCATCGAGCTTTCTCATGATACTATCTAGTACTATTAGGAATAGTAGCGGAGATAGTACACAGCCTTGTCTCACTCCTCGGTGGTTGTAGTATTCATCACTTTGCTGTCCTTTGTATTGTATTCTGTTTGCAGCATCCCGGTACATTTCTTTGATTAGATCAACTATTTTCTTCGGGATGCCCATTTCACAAAGTGTCTTCCATATCGCGCTCCTGTTGATTGAGTCGAAGGCACGTTCGAAGTCCACGAAGAGGAGATACAATGGTGAATTCCATTCATTTGATTGCTCAATGATGATACGGATTGTGTTGATATGATCGGTACAGCTTCTTCCTGGTCTAAAGCCGGCTTGTTCATTTCTTAGTTTCATGTTAATTGATGGAGATATTCTTTCGAGAATGATCATTGCTAATATTTTCATTATTGTGTTGAGCAGAGATATACCTCTCCAATTTTTGCATTCTCTTAGATCACCTTTCTTTGGGATTGTTATGGTTAAACCTTCTTTCCATTTGGTTGGTATTTTACCTTCGTTCCATACATCAGCTAATAGTGGTGTTAGAGCTTCTGCTGTTATGTTTACATCTGCTTTGAGTAATTCTGCTGATATATTATCTGTACCAGCAGATTTGTTGTTCTTGAGTTTCTGTATGGCATCTCTAACTTCCCGTTCCGTTGGTGGATGGGTGCTGATAGTTTCGTTATAGTTGTCATCCGGAGACTGCAAGTTATTTTCTTGTTGGTGGCAGTTGTCTTCGAAGTATTCTTTCCATCTATTTAGCTGTTGTTCATGTGTTGTGAGGGTTTGACCAGATTCATCCTTTATTGGTGGAGTGTTTGTATATTTGTTGGTGACCTTTCTCACGCATTTGTGTAGTGTGCGCATATTTCTATTAGCTGCTGCTGTTTCTGCAGTCTTGAGAATGCTTTCTGTATATCTTCTGCGATCATTCCTTGCCATCTTTTTAACTTGTTTTGCTGTACTTTCATATTTGTTGCGGATCTCGGTTGTGTTCTGGTGACACAACTGCAACTTGAGCTGTCGACGCTCTTCAATTTTCTTCCATGTATCATCGCTAATCCATGGTTTCCGTGATTTGTCTTGGTATCCTAGCACATCTGTAGCAGTTTTGACGTAAGCTTCTTTAACTTGTTCCCATTTTTCATCAATGCTGGTGGTTTCGTTGTTTGGTAGATTGAGCTGGAGCGACTCTTTGAAGATGTTATTTGTATTTTTGTCGCTCAATCTATTGATATTAAATTTCCTCTGACATGACTTGTTGTTTTGTTTTACAGCGGCTGGTTTAATTTTGAATGTTGCAATTACCAGTTGATGGTCGCTGTGTATGTCTGCTCCTCGCTTTGCTCTGACGTCTTGTAGTGAGGATAGAAACTTCTTATTCACCAGTACGTGATCAATTTGATTCTTGGTTCTTCCATTTGGTGATGTCCAAGTGTATTTGTGTATGTTCTTGTGTGGGAACTTGCTGCCTCCTATGAATAGTTGATTTGTGACACAACAATCGATGAGCCTTTCTCCATTATTGTTACGTGTTGATTCTAGTGCATGTTTGCCCATGACTGATTCCATTCCGGTGTTGTCGGTTCCAATTTTGGCATTGAAATCCCCTTGTATTATTTTGATGTCATTTCGTTGTGCACTAGCCAGCGTTGCTTGGAGCTGTTCGTAGAATTCATCTTTTGTCGCATCATCAGCTTCTTCGGTAGGTGCATAACACTGTATGATCGTTGTGTTTCTAATTTTCGATTGGAATCTTGCTGTTATTATTCTGCTACTGATTGGTTTCCATTCGAGAAGTGCTTTCTTTGCGTTAGGTGTTATTAATATGGCTACGCCTTGTTCATGTGTGTTGGATTTACCAGAGAACATCATGTAATTTCCTTCGCTTGTTGTTAGCTCTCCACTGTTTTTCCATCTTACTTCACTGAGTCCTAGTATCTCGATGTTATATTCTTTCATTACTTTCTCAACTTGTGCTAACCGCGATGTTTCTATCAGAGTTCTGACGTTCCAGTTTCCTACTCGTGTCCGGGTACGATAGCTAAGGGTCGATATTTTATTATTCCGGTTTGATTTGGTTTGTTTCTTTCTAGTATGCGTTTCTTTAATCATTTGAATTTCGGATTCACCTTTCGGATTAACGGGTGATTGGGCCATCGAATCCTAGCCAGTTTCCAGGGCTGCTGGATAAGGTATACTGGCATACCGTGGGCGAGATATTCCTGCTTCAATGTGATTCAATCATATTTCCATAATTTTTCTGGTGAAGTTCCCAAGCGGTCACCCGTTTAAGTTCGCACCCTTCCCAGTGTTGCTTAACTTCCTTGTAAGTGATGTTGTTGACTTATCCACTTCTCCATCTCGCCCACATAATAAAGATTAGTTGTGATAATAATTTTCAATAAAAAATATTGCGACGCTGATGCATAGGCTGACTTCACCACAGCTCTGGAAACATAGTGTTCTGGATATATAATGAGCTAATATCCATCAAATACTTTAATTAAAAGCTAATCAATGTTGTAGATTTCACGTAGTTCTAATTATAAAAATATTAAAGAAAGCAGTAGTATCCCAACAAAGATAAATTCTGTTGTACAAGAAAAAGTAAAAAAAATTTAACCGGAAGTGACAAACAAACCCACAAAGTTGAGATGCAGAACTATTGTGAACCGTACTAAATGTTTATGTACCAAGTTACATCCAATTCGATTATCAGCTATAGATGTTATTAAGCTTCCAAAAAACAGGTTTCTCGACAAACTTTAAAAACAAATTGCGAAAAGTCAGCAGTTGTATGGTATACTCCCCGCCACCGTAATCAATATGATCCAAAAGATGATAATTATCTTTTCACGGTAATTGAAACCTTTTCCATAGGTTTCATCATAATCACTTCATTATTGTAGGCTTTAGTATGCATAAAGACACTGAAAAAACTTAAAAAAATTACAAAAAAAATTTGTTACCGGATTTTGGGATGCCGAACTGTTGTAAACCGTACTAAATTCTTATGTACCAAGTTTCATCTAATTCGATTATCAGGTACAGATGTTATTGAGCTTTCAAAAAACAGGTGTATGGGACACCTCCCACCACTTTGTTCACTATCGCTCAAAAACTAATCAGTTCCTTGCCATAGCCATACATATTTGCATGTTTTTCCAAAGTGTCATCAAAATAATTCATTCATGAACGAATGCTGTATGCTCCCAACAAACATTAAAAAAATAGTGACACGATAAACAAGTGTTTGGGAGAGCCCCCACCACTTATCCCAATATTGTCCAAAAACTAATTAGTTCTTTGTTATTAAAGTCTCCATCGTTTTTGAAAGTGTCATTAAAATAAATTAATGAATGAAGTCTGTATGCTCCCAACAAACTTTAAAAACAAAGTGTGAAAAGTCACCATTTGTATGGTAGACCCCCCACCACTTTGATTTATGTGTCCCAAAAGATGATAACTATCTTCTCACACTAATAAAAACCTTTTTCATAAGTTTCATTATAATCACTTCATTATTGTAGGCAGTGCATAAAGACACTGAAAATACTTCAAAAAAGTACAAAAAAATTTTTTTTACCGGAAGTGAAAAACCGGAATTTGAGATGCCGAACTGTTGTGAACCCTATTAAATGCTTATGTACCAAGTTTCATCCAATTCGATTATCAGGTACAGATGTTATTGAACTTTCAAAAAAAAAAAACAGGTGCTCGGGGGACCCCCCACCACTTTGTCCACTATCGCTCAAAAATCAAACAGTTCCTTGCCATACATATTTGCATCTTTTTCCAAAATTTCATCAAAATTCATTCACGAACGAATGTTGTATGCTCCCCACAAACATAAAAAACAGTGGAAAACCCACCTGTTGTATGGTGGACCCCCCAACAGCGTTGCCACTTGGATACATTTGTATCTATTTGGATGCATTATTTGAAAAATTAATTAAATGGATACTGGATACAAAAATATCACAAAACTACTAGAATGGAAAAAGTTTTTTTCTATGCGAAAAGTACTTCACTAGTGTAAAAAAATAACAAATTATAGTTGCTATGGTTTTTCATATAATTTTACAAAGTATTTTAAACAACGTAACCATGAAAAAATAGAATGTGAATTTTGAATGTTTTGTTGTCGATTTATAACTTTATAATTTATAGTAAATATCGATTATGTATTACTATCATAGAAAAAATTGCATTTCCTACGCGAGATAAAAACGTTTTTCGTTCGTAAACATGTGTCACTCGACGCTAGCGCGTCTCGTGAACAAATGTTTACTCACGAAAAAAACAATGTTTTCATCTCTAGTAGAAAAATATACTATTTATTATGCATTTTAGCTGTGTTAGTTTTCCAAAAACTTTGAAAATGTTTATGAAATTTGTTACATTGTTCGTCTATTTTCTCTTTGTGAAAAAAAAGTATCAGAAATTGTCGAACAGTGTAACTAATTTTAAACAGTTTTTGCAAAACGATTACATTTTTTTTAACAATTTAAAAGTCGATTTAAAAATCATTTTATACAATTTTATAGACCCTCATTGTTTCTTAAATCTGAGGAATGTAAATGAGCTAGGTTTTGAAAACGAAGAAAACCATTGGCTGAAATAAGTATGGAATATGCAGTACAATCATTTTTAGCATACAATAAACTGAAAAAAGAGGAAATTTCGGAGCTGACAAAAAATGTGAAACAAATGTATATGGAATTTATTCCTATTTGATGAATGAAACACAAATAAAAATCATCAGATAAAAATTTGAATTAACATGATTTTTTTGTTGTTATAATATAAATAAACGTGATCAGGAAACTGAATTGTACTAAAAATGTATCGTAATTAGTCCTTTAGCAATATCATATAATCATGTTTCATTTTTTCAAAACAGTGGATACATTTGGATACTTTTTTTTTTAAAAATTGGATACATTTTAATTTTTTTGAGTTTAATTGATGAATGAAGTCTATATGCTCCCAACAAACTTTAAAAACAAAGTATGAAAAGTCACCATTTGTATGGTAGACCCGTCACTTTGATCAATGTGTCCCAAAAGATGATAATTATCTTCTCACACTAATTGAAACCTTTTTCATAAGTTTCATCATAATCACTTCATTATTGTAGTGTAGTGTGCATAAAGACACTGAAAAAACTTCAAAAAAGTACCAAAAAAATGTTTTTAGCGGAAGTTGGGATGCAGAACTGTTGTGAACCATACTAAATGCTGATGTACCAAGTTTCATTCAATTCGATTATCAGGTACAGATGTTATTGAGCTTTCAAAAAAACAGTTGTTCCGGGGACCCCACACCACTTTGGTCACTATCGCTCAAAAACTAATCAGTTCTTTGTCATACATATTTGAATCTTTTTCCAAAGTGTCATTAAAATTCATTCACGAACGAATGTTTTATGCTCTCAACAAACATAAAAAACATTGGGTAAAAACCATCTGTTGTATGGTGGACCCCCAACCCTTTATCCAATGTACTCCAGAAGCTGATAAAATCTTTCTCATGATATTTGAAAGCTTTTACCAACGTTTCATGAAAATCGATCGGTAATTGTAGGCTATAGTAGGGATAAACACTTGAAAAAAAACTTTTTAACCGGAAGTGACAAACCGGATGTTAGTATGCATAAATATTGGAAACAATAATAAAACCTTATACACCAAGTTTCCATAATATCGAAAGCCGGGATTAGAAGTTATTCAAGATTTAAACTTGGGGGTGTTCGGGAGACCCCCCGCCATTTTGTCCAAATTTGAAATAAATCCAGATCTGCCATTTTCAAGTGGGCCTTGTATCATTTGCCAAAGTTTCATCAAGATCCTATGCAGAAAGGTCACCCACACACCCACCCACACAGACGTACACCAAAATTTCGGAGCTGACAAAAAATGTGAAACAAATGTATATGGAATTTATTCATCAAATAAAAAACAAATAAAAATCATCAGATAAAAATTTGAATTATCATGATTTTTTTGTTGTTATAATATAAATAAACGTGATCAGGAAACTGAATTGTACTAAAAATGTATCGTAATTAGTCCCTTAGCAATATCAAATAATCATGTTTCATTTTTTCAAAAGAGTGGATACATTTGGATACTTTTTTTTTAAAAATTGGATGCATTTTAATTTTTTTGAGTTTAATTGATGAATGAAGTCTGTATGCTCCCAACAAACTTTAAAAACAAAGTATGAAAAGTCACCATTTGTATGGTAGACCCCCCGTCACTTTGATCAATGTGTCCCAAAAGATGATAATTATCTTCTCACACTAATTGAAACCTTTTTCATAAGTTTCATCATAATCACTTCATTATTGTAGTGTAGTGTGCATAAAGACACTGAAAAAACTTCAAAAAAGTACCAAAAAAATGTTTTTAGCGGAAGTTGGGATGCAGAACTGTTGTGAACCATACTAAATGCTGATGTACCAAGTTTCATTCAATTCGATTATCAGGTACAGATGTTATTGAGCTTTCAAAAAAACAGTTGTTCCGGGGACCCCACACCACTTTGGTCACTATCGCTCAAAAACTAATCAGTTCTTTGTCATACATATTTGAATCTTTTTCCAAAGTGTCATTAAAATTCATTCACGAACGAATGTTTTATGCTCTCAACAAACATAAAAAACATTGGGTAAAAACCATCTGTTGTATGGTGGACCCCCAACCCTTTATCCAATGTACTCCAGAAGCTGATAAAATCTTTCTCATGATATTTGAAAGCTTTTACCAACGTTTCATGAAAATCGATCGGTAATTGTAGGCTATAGTAGGGATAAACACTTGAAAAAAAACTTTTTAACCGGAAGTGACAAACCGGATGTTAGTATGCATAAATATTGGAAACAATAATAAAACCTTATACACCAAGTTTCCATAATATCGAAAGCCGGGATAAGAAGTTATTCAAGATTTAAACTTGGGGGTGTTCGGGAGACCCCCCGCCATTTTGTCCAAATCTGAAATAAATCCAGATCTGCCATTTTCAAGTGGGCCTTGTATCATTTGCCAAAGTTTCATCAAGATCCTATGCAGAAAGGTCACCCACACACCCACCCACACAGACGTACACCAAAATTTTTATTGGCTATTTAGATAGAGAATGGTCCAAGACAAAAGAAAAAACAAAGTTTGGGGTATGTAAGATTTATTTTTCACGATACATTGCATTACTTCACACAATTTAAAATTGTGGTGAAGTAAAAAAACATTGAAACCGAAAACTGAAAAATCTAATAGTGAATTCTTTTCTACTTGTTCGGTACAAGTTCCGACTCCGAATTATAATAGAATTATAAGACTGGATAGAGGGAAGGACAAAGGTGGTGGCCTTGCCTTTATCATACACAAAACCATTATCTACCGTACAACCACAATACCAGCAGTACTTGGAACTGATAAACACCTAGAGCAACTGGGTATTACAATAAAATGCGGAAACACGGAGATAAATCTAGTCAATATTTATATTTCACCAGTAAGCAGCCGTGATACAGGTTATGAGCCGTCCATAGGACATTTATTTTATACCAAAGACTATCTAATTCTTGCTGATTATTTTGACGGCTCCAACTTTGAAGTCCTCAATGAACCCCAACCAACAAGAGTAACAAATAACTTATACTCTTCTCCAGATGACTCACTTGCCAGCATGTCACTAATGCCAATCGCTGAATGGAAAACTGAAATTGCTTTGGGATCAGACCATGTGCCGATCATAATCACCTTAGGCCGTTTCTTAAACGAAATGAAATCCGAGAAGAAGACATATATTAATTTAACAAAGCTGACTGGGATAATTTTACCAATTTTACTGAAATGGAATTCAGTAAGCAATTTTTACCAATTGACGACGGCTCTGGGGAAAGAAAATTCAGAAAATTTTTTAACAAAGCTAGATCTCGTTTCATTCCAGCCGGCAGAATACAAAATATTAAGTACTTGTGTATTTTCCTCCCAAAGAGATGACATCCGTAAGACAGATCCAACTGATTCTAGAATTCTGGGCCTGAACAAGCAGATAAATAAGCTAGTAATAGTTACAAACGTAAAAAATGGAAAGATTTAGTGAGTAAAGCTTTGGCACAAATAAAAGTCTGTGGAAGGTGATTAAGGGTTACAGAAAAGCAAAGTAAACATGAAAAAGAAACCAGGTTAGTATTAAGACATATGCGCAAACTTATTCCTGAAAATTTCCAGGATATCACATTTTCCGAAGAAGATGTTGAAAACGCAATAAAGAAATCCAAACCATCTAAAGCTATTGGACCAGACGGCATCTCAGCCATCATGCTGAAGCACATTGAAACCAAATGGTTGAACTTTCACACTACCATACACTCTAAAAAAATAGAAATTGTGAGATGAAAAATCATGGTGATAATAACTATAGATTAAACTATAGCATCGTTTTTTGTGTAATTTTCTAACCGAGGTTTAATCTTAAACTAAAAGTTCGTATCTAAAAATCAAAAGTTTAAAAAAAGTCCAGCGGCAGGTATATCCGCTAGAAAAAGGTAGATTTCTTGATCAGACAGATATGCATACAAGTAGAATCAATGTATCAAATTATACCGCATTTACAGCGACATAGCAAATTAGTAGATATGTTATGACACAATTCATCGTGTTATCTAACCAGTAGTATTTATAAGAGAGTCTACACCCCACTTCAGAACGAGTTCAGGTCCTGTACTGGTGAATTGGAGATAATGTATGTTTTGGTAGTGAGGTTTTAATATAACCAGCGAACAGTCAAAAATACATTCCCTTCAAACCACCCCACTGTTCTATTTTTCTCCCTTATAGACTGACTACTTGGTATTCTTAAAATTCAACATCCGCAAATGCACATAACAACAAACATAATACAACGACAATACATTACATTGTTCATTATCCATACAATTAATAACATTATACAGAACCTATTAATCGCGTTATTTCAGCAACACGTCGCGTTGTTTCGGTTCGTAAACAAATTCTTTTACTTTAATGGTCCAAATACATGTGCAGAATTCTGCATGCAGCGAAATTAGAACATGTGTTGTTATATGAGAGCAATTACATGTAAATTATGCATGCAGAAAAATTCTGCAAGATATCTCTAATTCTAATTTCGCTGCACAGAGGCAGTGCTACCACAATAAAAAAAACAAAAACTACTTGAAAACTCAGATAAAAATGGATGATTTTGACATTTTGTTTGAAAATGAATTATTTTTTTTATAACTCAAATAAAAATGAATGATATTTTTTTGAAAATGAAATTATTTTTGTAATGATTATTTGTTTATAAAGATATTCAAATATTCTAAATAATCCAAATTATAAAATAATTAAAACTAATATTATTTATTTATTTTATTTATTTATTTATTTATATCTTTTCGTATATTTATTGTAAATAAATAAATTTTTGGAAAGGATTATCGGAAACAGTGGTATATGTAATTTGAACTTAAATTTTTATTTAGACATAAAAGTTTTTACAGGCAACGATTCAATTACTTTCTTCTATCTTTTAATTAAAAAGATAGTTTTCTTTAAATTGGGACAACTTTTACTAATAACTACTTCATAATACGTAAGAACACGAACTGTCATTTTTTCGAAAATGCTGCACGTCAAATATATAAAAATTCGGCACATCTATTTTAGATGCAGATATGCATGCAGCACTGCGTGCAGACTTTCTGCACATGTATTTGGACCATAACTTTGTTATAAAGAAACATAAAAAAAAATTCACGTAATTGTAATTGCATTTTTTATTTTTGTTTATACTCTCAGGTACAATCTGATATTGAAATTGCCTTGAATTGTAATAGTAGTAGTTATCATCTTGTCCATCTCGAAAATTAATAACGTTGTTGTCATTTCATTTTCTTTATAATTTTAATAACTGAAACAAAAAACCCAAATTATGTTGATTGTTTCTATTTATGATTGATGATGGTAAAATGTTGAAACAGCATGTCGATCCTAACGAGTTTTTCGTATTAAAACGATAGAATTCCTTTGTTTTGGAAAAAGAAATGACAAAAAGAAATATACGAATGTTTTTCAACAATCATCTCGCAATGCGTGGCAATTCGTTTAGGATATTTATAGAATGCATTTTATACAATTTTTTTAGTTCGGTTTACATTATTAAAGCGAAAATCTAATTTACAATTGATTCAGATCGTTTCTCTGAGCAAAAATCAAAAAAATTGTTATCGATGAATAAAGTAAAATCAGTTAACGCTTTATACTTTGAAAATAAAAAAGGAAATTTTTAACGTAAGATATTACGCGTTCCATTTTTTGGATTAGTGATACAGTAAAAAATTTTTGTTTGATCGAGTTGTCATTGAAAATAAACAAAGTAAAGTGTAATTCAGCCCTTGTATGAATAAAATGCAAGTTAAACTCGTATCAGTCGCGATGGATGACTTAATTCTTTTTGTTTTTGCAAAAGAAAATATTATGTATATAATTATGTATAGTACGGCAAATTGAATACATTTAGTGCTTATTTTCATCAAAGTTAATGTAAAACTAAAATAAAAAGAATTGTATATTCCGAGTTCATGTGATATAAACAAATTGGCAATTTAAACAATAAAAAAAATGTATATCTGTGTTCGATTGTGAATTAATTCATTTCATATAAAAATAAAGAAAAGAAAACAAAAAGAATATATTTAAAACAAAAGAAAATTGATGTTATTTTTTTTAATACTAACAAAAGAAAAAAAATTCATTTGATGTGTGTTTTGTCCGAATATTAAATAAAAAAATTAAGTAATAGTCCGGTAGAAATAGACATTCCAAATTGCAATAATTCCCATTGAGCTGAAAATTGGTACAGACCTTAAGTTCACCATTATAAATAATATATCAAAAGTCCCCATCGATCCCATGTGTGTGTAAAAAGTTATTCAAGGTCAAAAGTTAAAAAAATCGTTTTTTTGCGTTTTTCTCGTCAACGGTAAATATTATCGCCAAAATAGGTGAAATAAAACTTGTAGAATGTAGATCAATAAATTCTCTACAAAAATTGTTGCAATACTTTTTTTCGTATGAATCACCGTTTAAGAGATATCGCGGTTTCAAAAGATGGAAATAGGGATGAGCATCGAGACAAAAACATCGATGTCTACCATCGAATAAACATCGGGAGCCCAACATCGATGGTCGTGAAACATCGACCTCAAAACATCGATGTTTTTGAGTATTCATTCCCCAAAAAGTAAAAAACCACACAAACAAATATTAAGGATAACATAAGTATTTTTCTTTACAAAAAAAACAGTATTTTTTATTCCCACATTTTCTCTGGCACAGAATTTAAAAATAAAATCTTAGAAGGCAACTTCCCCTCTAAACGATTTCTTGTTCTCGATATTATCTGGCCAGCTTTAGAAAATAATATTTCAGAGGGAACGGAAGTTTCTACAACAGCCAGATATTCAATTACAACCCCCGATAAATTTGGGTAGGTTGGTTTTAAATCCCTCCAGAAAGACAGAGGATCTTGTTGACATTTTTTGACATTTAGAAAAATGTGTTTGCAATAGCTGTATTGTTGGTAATTACACAACACATTTTATCTTCAAAAAAATCTTATTAATACAAATTAAAAACTAAAATACACAATTGTTGTTATATATACTTTATACTAATAAATATTTAAATTTATTATTATAAGGTTGGCTACAAGTAGTAAACGTCAAATAAAAACGCTGTAAATCAACAATGCGTTCACAAATTTGACAACTGCTAACTCTCAACTGTTGAGAGCTTGAAGTTAGCTGCTTACGTCGGGTGAACGCACCCAATACTATCAAGTTCGAAAAAAAAACATCGATAGCCAAACATCGACACATAACCATCGATGGTGAAAAAACATCGACACTGTAACATCGATGGTAAATACATCGAACATCGGGCCCCTACTATCGATGTTTATCAAACATCGACCATCGATGCTCATCCCTAGATGGAAATACTAAAAAACACGTCTACGTCGTCTATATGCATCATTAGACTTTTAATATTATGGTATCAGTAACAATCTTAGTATGTGTAACTTACATATACAAATTATACGAATCAAGAATATAAAATATTAAAGAATATACACTTAAAAGAATCTCAGTCTCCAATTTCATTCGTTCGTATAACCTTGAGAATCATCTGTTTGCTTTTCTTTTGTTTTTGAGTATGAATTAGCCCCTTACCCATTATCACTCTTTGATGCTGTTGGAAGGCGTAGAATACAAAAGTCATCCATTTATGATTGCTTTCAACCCGTGGAAATTGAAATGGACAATACAATTGCTACTTACATTATCGATGGAGGATATCTATTACATCGCGTTGTATGGGATCAAGAAGAAACATTTAACGTTATTTTTGATAAATATGTCCAATATATACATAGACATTTTGGTCTAGGAGTTAGGTTTTTGAGTAGTTATAGTATTTGATGGTTATGCTGATTATACAAAAAACATTAAAGCTGCAGAACAACGTCGTCGTAATACAAAAACATCTTCTTCTTCTGATGTCGTTTTCGATAAATTTATGACAGTTCCAACAAACCAACAAAAATTTCTTGCAAATACTCATAACAAGTCTCGCTTTACTTAAATGTTATGTGAAACATTTACAACAGCAAACATTTCAGTGAAACAGACTGATAATGACGCTGATGTACTCATAATTGAAACAGCAATAGAAAAATTGAATACAACAAATGCAACTATTGTTGTTGGTGAAGATGTTGATTTGTTGGTTTTGCTAACTGCACGCACTCTACTCGATAAAATTATTTATTTTTTGAAGCCTAGGAAGGCTCAACAACAAACAAAAATATATTCATCAAAAAGTTTATCTGCCTATCCCAAAGGGGAAAATAACAACATTCAAATTATTTGAAAAACGTAATGATTTAACTAAATCTGCCAAAGTGTTCCAAGAGATTGGCTCATCTCCCCAAGTCCTCATCATGAACGGGATTCGCTTTCTTCTTGCCATGTATGCCATGTATTCAAAAAAAAATTAATTGTATCGACAAGTATAGATATTTGAGCTTTGTTAAAAATACTCGTAAAAATAAAAGAAAAAGAAAAATAAAAGAATCTGCATCTGCTTACCAACATTCATATCATGTATTTTACCAAGTTCAAGGGTGGAAAGGAAATCAATTGGATCCAGAAGATTGAGGATGGAAATTAATTGATAATATTTTAGAGCCAATCCAAACTTTACTCCCTCCTGCTCCAGAGAAACTTCTTAACACCATTTTTTGCAATTGCAAAAAAGGTTGTACATGCAAGCTGTGGCTGTAAAAAAGTTAGATTACTTTGCTCAGTAGCATGTACCAACTGTCAAGGCCAAATTTGCTCAAATGTTGTGTCAAGTACAACATATGAAGATTTATCCGAGGTGTATGACTAGACAATTGATATATCTTTCTTAGATCAATCCACCGATATTGAGGTAGAAGAAGAAGAAGACAGCGAAGAAGGCATTGCCGTTGAAGTTGAGTTTCAAGGTTACCAATTAGACTGAAATTAAAGTCGACAAAATTTCATTTTTTTTATCATTATCAACAGTATTATTTTTTAATAAACCCTTTTTAGTCATCTCTCTTTTGCAATCATTCGGTTGGACGACTATTGTGAGCCCATTAAACCACCAAATCACACTATGGCCACTTTAACCTGTGATGACTAAAAGGGTTAATTATCTAATTTTATCTAATAAAAATGGCTCAGAATCAGATCGTGGAATATTCTTACAGGGGAAGCCACGTTAAAAAAAGCGCAAAGCACACTACCGCATGGGTGGTGCGGAAATGTGTGCATATTCTATAGAATACGCCTTTTTTATTTTTTGAAACCGCGATATCTCTTAAACAGTGATTCATACGAAAAAAGTATTGCAACAATTTTTGTAAAAAATTTAATGATATACAAGTTTTACTTTGCCTATTTTGGCGATAATATTTACCGTTGACGAGAAAAACGCAAAAAAACGATTTTTTTGACTTTTGACCTTGAATAACTTTTTAGGCACACATGGGATCGATGGGGACTTTTGACATATTATTTATAATGGTGAACTTAAGGTCTGTACCAATTTTCAGCTCTATAGGAATTATTGTAAGCCTAGCCCTTTTATTATGTCTATTTCTACCGGACTATAAATCGATTTATGTCTTCTTTCAAACAAAAGGAAAGGAAATAAAGTTATACACCGAACATATTAAAACCATGAAATGAAATTCTGTTTGTGGTGGTTCAGCGGGTACGGGGTAATGATAAGGATTATTGGGCGATTCTGTATACATCGGACACCAAAGTACAGGGTGGTTATTTTGTAGTGTTATCTCACTAGGTGAGATAAATAGTGAGATAAAAAAATTATGTTTAAATGATTTCTTTTATCTAATATAATCGATCAAAGACAAATATTTTATCTCACTTTTTATCCCACCTAGTGAGATAACACTACAAAATAACCACCCAGGTTGTCCTAATTAGATTTACATAGTACAGGGTTCAGGCGCATGTCAAATTTATAGTATCAACAAGTAAGAACTAAGTTTTTTTCATGTTATTTTTATTGAATTCAGTGTTAATTTTTTTGAATTGATTTGGTGACCAATATGGTGTTTTAGGTTAAGTTTCATAATGGAGATTTTTTCTTAGCGGAGGCTATACAGATTTTTTTTTTTATTGAATATTACATTACATATATATATATATATATATATATATATATATATATATATATATATATATATATATATATATATATATATATATATATATTCATATATATATATATATATATATATATATATATATATATATATATATATATATATATATATATATATATATATATATATATATATATATATATATATATATATATATATATATATATATAAATATATATATATATATATATATATATATATATATATATATATATATATATATATATATATATATATATATATATATATATATATATATATATATCTTATATATATAAAAATCACATGTCACGATGTTTGTCCGCGATAAACTCCGCAACAACGTAACCAATCTTAATAAAATTGTGTTCAGTGTTTGTATAATGGTCCAACTTGAGAGATAGGATAGTTTTTATTTTGATTGAACGCCTAAATATTTTTTAATTACGAATTAAATGTTAAATATGGATAGTTCATAAGCAAACTTTCAGATGGCGGCGTAAATTAATTAATTTACTGTCAAACCTGCTTATCGACTTTTTAATCATCCGTGTAGGGCCCATATAGACTATCAAATATGTTATTGAGCGATTATTTTGTTCCGGTATTTGCTGCAATGGCACTGCAAAAGGGGGAAAAGAAACGAAATTCAATAAAATTTATATGGGATTTCATACAAAATACAACTTGAATAATTTTAAAAATTATCTATGAAATTTCTCATTTTGCTACAATTAAATAATTTAAATTTCTTTTGGCGCTGCAAAAGGGGGAAAAGAGAATAAATTCAATAAAATTTAAATGGGATTTCATTCAAAACACAGCTTGAATAATTTTAAAAATTATCTATGAAATTTCTCATTATACTACAATTAAATAATTTAAGTTTCTTTATGAACTATTACTGACAATTACTGACAATATTGAGCATAATATATAAAATACTTTATTTTCTTCTGTCCGTAAAAGAAATACGAAAATAGGTTAAATTTTTCATACAAGTTTTTATGGGAAATTTTGGCAATTTTCATGTTTGAGCGACTTAAGAATAATATTTTATATATTACGCTTAATATATACTTGATAGGATAGTTTTTATCTCAATTAAAAGTTTTAATATATTTTAATTGCGAATTGAATGTTAAATGTATTTCGTAAACACATTTAACGTAAGTGACACAACTTCATCATGGACTTTTTAAATCATCAGCGTAGGCCCCGAAAAAACTGTTGGTTTCAACTTTTTGTTATAATGATACAGCTTTGAAGTTTAACGCATAGCTCTTTCTATTTTGTGAATTATTTTTTTTTGAATTGTGTTGTGTATCATTTAATTATTATTATTTTTAACTTCAAAATAATAAGTTTTTTACAAGAATAAATTAAAATTGTGTAAGTACTAATAAATTTATTTAAAAATAATAATTTTATTTAAAATAATAATTGCCGTGGCCCATTATCGATGAAATTGAAATTGAATCTGCAAATTGACTCAAAAATTTCAATTTACTCTGCTATCGCATTTGAATAAATTTTGCCAGATTGTGGTGTTGAAATTCATGTAATATTTCTTTTTCGATATTTGTTTTTTCGTAATTTAATTTTTGTAGAAGAAGATAAAGCAAGAAAGAAAGAAAGGAAATAATATTTCTGCGAAAAACGACTAAATTTCAATTTCATCGGCATTTTTGAGAAATGAGTCACGGCAAATAATACAGAAAAAATATACTTTACCGAACGTCTTAAAAACATTAAAATTCATTAGAAATCATTAGAATTTTGACAACACGACTTTAAAGCTTATTAATTTTAATGAATTCTTTATGAATACCCAAAATTACGGTTAGTAGTAAATACGTCTAGATAACGTAATGGCCAATAACATGAGCTATCAACCAAAAAGTTTCGAGTACGAATCAAGTCACGTCGTTCCGTTTTTTTTTTGCTTTTTTGGTTTTTATTTATATTTTAGATTCAAATTCACGAATGTGGAAAATTTCAAATTTGGTTTGACAAAAAACAGTAAATGCTATAATGATGATAACTAATTTGTATTGTCACTAAATCTGTATTAAAACAATAGTTTGTTAGTATATTGCACATAATTTATTACTTCTTTTCTAACATTCCTTTTAAACGCTACTTAAAATCATTATTTCATGGACAGTCATTATTTCATGGACGTTTTTGAAAGGTTAATAAATTGTCCAAAAAGGCATAAAAACGATTTAGCTATTTTGAGCCTTTAACGTTTAGAAACAGTTTAAGCCCCAAAAACATTACAGTGCATGCACAATGAAATTACTTTTACCAAGTTTGTATGAAAATTTATTTTAAAGAAAAAAAATTTATTTTTGAAATATATTTTTCTTAATGAAAAAGTTTAAAATTTCTTAACTTTTTCCTCATGATCAATAAAGAATGAAGCTAGCTACAGTTTAAAGCATTGTGCTGATATTAAAAAATAATAATAAAAAGTTGATACCATCAGATTCTCCATTGATACCATCAGATTCTCCAATACCATTCACAAGACTTCAATTTCCTATTCGTTTGGCTTTCGCCATGACCATAAATAAGTCTCAAGGACAAACAATGTCCATTTGTGGCTTGGACTTGGCAAATCCATGTTTCTCCCATGGGCAACTATATGTTGCATGCTCACGTGTGGGTAAATCAGCAAATCTTATTGTATTAGCAAAAAACAGGTTAACTAAAAATATTGTACACCGATTAGCACTGATTTAAATTAAAATTACAAATTTTTACTAGAAAACCCACTCGGTGAACTTCGTACCACCTACAATATATTTGTAGATAACATTTGTCAGCGATTATCAATTCTGATCGACATTCTACCTCCAATTCATTGAGATCAATAATAGTGGCTGTATTGTATAACTTGAATTTTTTGGCTATTAAACGAAACTATTCGGGAATACAATTTTTTTCAATTACTTCGGTCAAAAAGACGTAAGTATTACATTCTCGAGCCAAAGTGAAATTCCTACCCCCACTTTTTAGGGCATTTCTCAACGTTTCAGGTCATAACGATTTTAAAACAGCAAGAAAAAATGTATATCTGTCTTAAATTTAGAAAACCGCTGAAAGGGTTTCAAAAATTTTTATTTCTAAAAACAGGTACACTCAATTAAAATAGCCGTCCGGACGATATGTTCGATAACTGTACCAGAAGTGTGTCAAAAAATCGTGAAGAGTGTCAAAACAAGGAAATATTCATATTTTTTGCTTAAAACGGTAGTTTTAGGTGATAATGAGTAGTAACCTTGAGTTTAAAGAAATCTTGATAGTCGGGATTCGTATGTGAGATCAAAAAGTAGATTATTTCATTATAAGTTTGTCAAAAAAATATTGTCAGTGTGTCAAAAGAATGTTTCATTTAATTTTTACCCAATTTTTTGGAAAAAAATAAAATTAATTATTTGTGTGTCATGAAATGTGATTGAACATGCAATTTGAATTTGTGAATTTTAAATTTTTTCAATATTTTTGGAAAAGTTTCAATTTTTGATTTTGTAAGAATTTCCGGAATGTTTTTAGAATTTTGAAAAAGTTTAAATTTTTGTTTTTATTATAATTTTGGAATTTTGAAAAAAGTTTGTATTTTTAATTTTGTTAATATTTTTATAATTTTGAAAACAAATTGAATTTTTGAATTTATGAATTTTGAATTTTATAAATATTTTTAGAATTTTGAAAAAAGCTTCAATTTTTGATTTTGTAAGAATTTTTGGAATATTTTTAGAATTTGAAGAAGTTTGAATTTTGATTTTTTTATATTTTTTGAAATTTTGTAAAAAGTTTCAAATTTTGATATTGTTATAATTTTTGCAATATATTCAGGGGCATATACGATAAAACTTGAAAGTTTTCCAACCCTTTGAACACGCAACATATAATTGACCATGCGAAAAGCACGAGGTTTCTAGGTCCAGCCCACAAATTGACATTGTTTGGCTTTGTGACTTATTAATAGTGCGAATGCTAATCGAATTGTAAATTCGGACAACAAGCTTAAAAATTTCTCCAAAACTCTTTACCAATCACTTTCAAATTTTGACATGCCGTTCGATTCTCAATCCATCTAGATTGATCAGCTAGAATGCTAATGCTCTCTGTTATTCATATTTCCCAAATGGAAAAATTAAAAAATACGCTTTCTATTCTTATTCCGACTCTTTGCAATTATTTTTGCTAATTCAACAAAATGTACGCGCACAAACTTTTTTATAGGCGTAGCAAAGCACGCCGGGTCCCGCTAGTATATATATATATACATATATATATATATATATATATATATATATATATATATATATATATATATATATATATATATATATATATATATATATATATATACATATATATATATATATATATATATATATATATATATATATATATATATATATATATATATATATATATATATATATATATATATATATATATATATATATATATATATATATATATATATATATATATATATATATATATATATATATATATATATATATATATATATATATATATATATATATATATATATATATATATATATATATACATATATATATATATATAAATATATATATATATATATATATATATATATATATATATATATATATATATATATATATATATATATATATATATATATATATATATATATATATATATATATATATAAATAATATATATATATATATATATATATATATATATATATATATATATATATATATATATATATATATCAGTGGCGGATTATCATACAAGTTTTAAGGCAGCCGCACCAGGGCCCCGCGATTCAGGGGCCCCAAGCATAAGCAAAATGGAAAATAAAGCCAGACATGTTTGAAATATATTTATTTGCAGGCATTTAAATTACAAGGCATTTAAATTACAATTTGCAGGCATTTAAATTGCAGGCATTTAAATTACATTTTCAATAGAAAGAATGGATAAATCGTTCAAACGATCATTACTTATAGCATTACGCAAATAACTTTTGATTAACTTCAGTTTTGAAAATGATCGTTCATCTAAAACATTAGTGACAAACATGCACAAAAACATTCGTAATAAAATATCGATATTTGGAAAAGTGGTGGAAAGATTATCATTGAACATTGTTTTGTACATCGATTCATAATTTAAATTATCAAATGTGAAATAATTTTTGACAAATTGACATTCGTCAATCAATTGATTTGCATTGAGATCTTTTGGGTATTTTGCGGTTATTGCCTTGCAAGAATTTATAGCAATCTATTCATAACTCATTAAATTTAGATGTATCAAAAACGAGTACTGGCTATCTAGATCTTCATAAACTTTAGCACGCTCTTTCAGATTGAACAGCAAAGCCTTAATAATTGGCTTGAACAACGATTTTTCAAGGTGGTCTTTTTGTTCCTCTGGAAAAAGTGTTTGTGACTTTGATCGAGTTCGAATATTGTTTACGGTTTGAATATTAGATAGAATAGAATTTAAAAGCTGACAGGCTTTATCAAAAATTTTGTTGTAATATTTATTTTCCAAACCTGTAACTATTGAATCAAACAGTTTTTTTGTCACCGAGACAGTTATATTAGATTTTTGTAATGCTCGATTCACAAAATTAAACTTGGTTAGTACACTTTTCCAGAGTACAAGCATCAAAATATTTTCGAATTGACATAGTTTTTTTATCAAACCTGTTACCACTGCTTTGTTATCATCACTGAAGCTTTCCTCATTTAGGAAAGTTTTTAAAATATGCAACACTTTTAAATAACAAGAATGTAAAGCATGAACTGATTTGTACCTAGCTGACCATCTCGTTCCAGTTGCTCTTTTTAACATGTTTTCGCTATTTTCGGTTAATTGTTCTTGCAATCGATTCCATCGAAAAGGGGAATATACGAAAAATCCATAAAGTTTTTCAACCATATCAAAAAACTTAGTTGCAGCAGTATTGCCAGAAACACTATTTTTACCGACTAAATTTAATGAATGCGCAAAGCAAGGGAAAAAAATTGCTGTTTCATTTGTTTGACAAATCAATCTTTGTAGACCACCATAAATACCTGCCATATTGTAAGCGTTGTCATGTGACTGGCCTCTACAATTATCAATGTTTATTTCGTTTTCATTATGGAATTTCATAATGATGTCAAAAAGATACGTCTTTAATGAATGACCTTCGATTTCAATAAATGAAATAAATCGTTCACAAATCATATTACTTTTAACATATCGAACACAAAAAGACAACTGGTCTGTATGGCTCACATCCTGAGTGGAATCGACGCTAAACGAATTATATCGAGATTCTATAATTTCCGAAACAATGTGATTTTTAACATGTTTTGCCATTATAGAGATGAATTCTTCACAAATTGTGCTTGAAAGATACGATGCGTTTCCTAAAAATATTCCGAATAATAAAATAGTATATTAAGAAACTAGTTTCATAATCGACGATTTTATCGCACGCAATCTGTTTAGAAAACGACCCGCGCAGCGGGGAGTTTTCTAAAGGATAAGTGCGATAAAACGTCTTATGAAACGAGTTTTTTATACTATTTTTTCTATTTTGCATTTTTTGTCTTGAAATTTTAAAAAATGTGTATTTTATTAAAAAATAGTCAATTTCAAATTTTGGTATTATTACTAATTATTTTAATTAATTAAAATATTTAACACTAATTTAGATATTCTTATTAATTTTATTTACATAATTATTCATTTTAATGTTCACTGACGTTTGTATGACCAATGTGACCAACCTTGAAAGACAAAACATTGCGTATCGTAATGGAAGCCATTTCGATACGCATTTGGGTATCGAAATGACTTTATTTTAGACGCAAAATAGAAAAAAATCGTTTGTCAATGTTACATGAAAAGAGTGTACCTTTTCCTTTATTGCCAAAACGAAAAATATGTTCTTGTAAAAAGGGATCAAATTTAGCCAATAATTCAACAAATCCAAGAAAGTTTCCAAAACACATTTGATCCTAAAATTTCACGAAAAGCAAGTCCTCATGATGCAAGAAATTTCACAAACTCTACAACACAGAATAAAATTTTTTTCCAATAGCTCATTTATGATAAGGAAAGCATGTTGATGATGAACGTATAGTTGATGTTATGGACAAATTAAATTTTTGATTGCCTTATTTTACGCGTACCACGATCTTTAAGAAAACATTTATTGTATAGTGCACTGAAGTTACCCAAATTGAATCAACCAAATCTTCTCAATAAACATATTTAGAAATTAACAAAAAACTCTTATCAAATTTCATACCCTCCACATCTTTCACGACTCTCAATTAGGAGGCCCCAAAATCCTAGTTTGGTATTAACGGTATTATTTACTATAATTAACATTCGCATTTGCTAACGTTTGCATTTGCTTTGCACTAACATTTGCTAACGTCAAATTGCGCCACTTTAAATAAAATCCATGTTTACAGCTAAATAATTTTAGCCATTTAAATACTTTACTAAAACTTTAACTTTAATTGTATAATAGTACTTTATTGTTGAGATGTTAAATGAACTAGTTTATTTTCGATCAAAAGTTTACAATGCGAGCGAGCAATGAGCATTGCAAATTTGTGAGGAAATAAAATTCATTAAAAACGAAAGCATTGCGACGTTTTACTCTTCCGATCTTTATAGTAAATGAGGACGGAGGATCTTCTTGCTCCAAAGGAGGACAGTCCTACCGAAAAGAGGACACGTCGCAACCCTATTGGTTGATAAATTAGATAAAATATACAATAAACTATACAAAAACTATACAAATAAACTATACAAAACAAATAAACTATACAAAACTAATCAATTAAATTAAGCATGAAGTGAAACTCGACCATAATATTGAGTTAATTGAGAATAAAACAGGTGAAAAACTTGTACTTGTTGACAGCCTATATTATGAAACATAAATAGCTAAAAAAAAATCACGTAAAACCCCGCCTTTATTCAAATGCAACTAATCGTCCAAATTTCAAAGGAATCGATCCAGTACTTAAGGATATTACCTATGTAGAACAAACGAACATTTACATTTTTATTTATATAGAAGAAGATAGATAGATAGACGGAAGATAGAACAAGATAGATAGAAGAAGATTTATTGAAATTCTATTAAAAGTTTATTGCAATACTAATCTTTATAAAATTGTTTGTATATATTTTTAATGAAAATAATAATTAAAAGTATTCTTTTTACTAATTGATATAAAATAAATCTGACTAAAGTCTAATTTAAATATTTTGTTTATATTTATTTCAATAACTTTTCTAAAAAAAGTGTTACAGTTATTCTATTTTCTAGAGTATCGGTATTACACCGGTAACGTGAAACTCTTTGCCAGTATTGGCAAAACGGAAATTTTGGAAGCGCTACTCTCGATGTAAATATGTTATTGAATACTTTCATTTTAAAAAGTTATCGTTCAGCTGGGAACGGTTACGGTAGCAAATAACAGTATTGACATCGAGCCTAATTTCATAGAAATAAAAATTAATAATCAACAATCTCTACAACAATTTTTACAACAATCCTTACAACAATTGAATCAACGCTTGAAAGCCGCCACTGGGTACGACGTTCTTCCTAAAAATATCATTAAATATCATATTATCATTTCATTAAGTTTGCTTCAAATGTCGCATAACTTTTCTTTTGCTGCCAAATTTATCACTATGCTCTTTTAAGAAAGGATCACGTTTAGCCAAAAGTTCAAGAGCTCCAAGAAAGTTGCCATTGTGATTCGAGCCCAGAGTTTCATCACTCTCGGAAGTTCGGAATTAAAACTATTGTTTTTTATTTATTTTATTTATAAATTATATATCTTTATTTAAAATATTCGAATAGATTATTAAAAAGCCTTTAAAAGCCTTTTAGATTGCAAAATGGAGAAATCGAAAATTTTATTTGGAACTATTTATTTGAGAATCTGAGAAAACAATGGAATCCATAATTAAAAACTGTTGCAAGAGTGTCGTTTGAACTAGAGAATCAATTCATGATACACATTGTATACCTCTATTCCAGAGATTTCTTAAGGGTATAATTGTTATCGTTTTTCCCAGTTCTGATTTCAGACATGCAGTTTTGAATCATCAAAAATTCAGTTCTGTTTTTTTGTCATCAAAAGTAAATTTTTGAAAATACTTTAATTTACTAGGGTTTTTTTCGCAGCTGAGGACCGCTTTTTTTAGTAATCAATTTTGGAAAATGAGGATAAAGGGCCCCCAAAATTTTACCCGCACCAGGGCCTCCAAAACTCTTAATCCGCCACTGATATATATATATATATATATATATATATATATATATATATATATATATATATATATATACTAGCGGGACCCGGCGTGCTTTGCTACGCCTATAAATAAAGTTTGTGTGTATACATTTTGTTGACGTAGTAGCAATAATTTCAAAGAGTTGTAATAAGAAATGATCTATTTTTTTTTTAAATATGAATGTAAAATAATCAGCACTCTAGTTGATCAGTAAAATATAAAAAAAATAGTATTATATATACAACAAAGGATATATAAAAAAATACGGGGTAAAATAAGTTTTCAGATGTGTCTCTATATAGAACATTAGAACATACGGAACAAAAATGGATTCACAAATTTTCACAGTGCTCATGCGGTTTAATATACGCTTTCTTTACCTGTGGTAGGTTACTAAAAACGTTGCAAAATATTTTGATTTTTATGTCATTTTATGGTCAGCAAGGGCCGTAAGAATAGCGACAGTACATTCGATGAAGGTATAGAAGAAGTGATGCAAAAAAGGAATAGAAGAAGTTATGCCAAAAAAATCAAAATTATTTGGATGTTTTTGTATTAGAATTCATAAGATGTGAATTCATAGGATGAGAAATAGATGAAAAACGTGATCTACGCAGGTGAAAAAGTCGAAATTTGAACTTGACCATTTTTGATTTTCCTGAAACTTGGCATATAAGTAGTATGGACAAAATAAGAAATACTGCTTATTTTAAAATATTTTTAAAGTGCATAGTTTGAGCCCAGGAACCCGAACATGCATGAAAAATAAAAATTCTGCCAATCCTTTGAAATTAAATTGCTCAAGAACGGCTATACCGATTTCATCAAACTTTTTTTTGTTTGATAGATGATTAGTTAGCCCTTTAAAAAAAATTAATTTATTGTTTTTATAATTAATTTTTAAATAAAAATACAAAAAAACTTTTTTAAAGATGGCGCTAGGGTTGAAGATCAATTGGAATTAAATTAATTTTTTTTCTGAAAATAGTTCTATCCTTACTCTAAAATATATCAAATTAACTCAGAGGCGTTAATTTTTGTTCTTGAGATATTTAATTTTGAAGATTTTTAGTACGACTGAAATTCGAATTTTTCTTCATTTTTTCAAACAACTTCCATTAACAAAAAATTTTAAAATCAATTAAATTTTAACTTTTTTTTTTAAATATAGCTCTAACCTCACTTTAAAATATATCAAATTTACAAAGAGGCGTTAATTCGTGTTCTTGAGATATTTAATTTTGAAGATTTTTGGTCCGATTAAAATTCTAATTGTTCATTATTTTCTCGAACTTCAGTGGTTAAAATTTTTTGATGATATAAATTGTTCGAAAAAATAATGAACAAATATAATTTTAGACGCACTAAAAATTTCAAAATGCCGGTTTAATTCTATTTCTTTGTTCGTGCTTCTGGGCACACATTATATTTTGTATTTTTCCGTCTAGATGCGTACACGAATAAATCAGAAGGTATGCCGACGTTAGCTGACCACCACATACAGTTGTCCAGATGTGAGAAGTACGGATTCTCCAAATCTACCACATCCTTGCAGCAATTTTCCTTGTTCTTTGTTGATGGTCATTGCAAAAGCGAGTCGCACCGGAAACTAAACGTTTGAATTCAAACGCCATATCTGTTGGGATCATTCGTATGCGTAGCAACAGTACATCTTCCCCTTTGAATTTTCCATTCAAAATTGTAGCTTCATTGACATTGTTCATCATCTTTTTCACCTAAAATTTCAAAAAAATTGTGCTATTTCAAAATATTTGACATATTTTTTTAATAAAATGTGTTGTGTAGTTGAAATTACAATATTTCTCACAACAACACATAAAACCCTTTAAGACCTAGGTTCCACACCATCATGTTTTTTAAGATGATGGACGCAAACTGCTAGTGCTGGAAGCATATACCAAGATCATGTAAACATGGTTTTGCTGAAAGATTAAACCCGGCACATTTAATAGTTATATGGAAGCTCATTTCTTCAAGCAAGCGAAAAAGTTCATTTTTTTAAAAAATATAAAAAATAAAAAATTTGCGTCCATCAACAGCTTAGAAAGCATGTTGTTGTGGACCTTATTCTTCACAGGTTGTCATGAGCTATTGTTGCTCACATTGTAATTCGTACTACCCAACACATTTTATTTTAAAAGAAATAGCGCGTCATCATCAAAGAATGTTCTATAACTAAGAGTAAGAGTGCTATCGTTGATTGAAAAAAGTTCATCCACCAACATCCCTAAGATATCACTTTGGCTAGTGATATCTCACTGCTATTGCCAGTGGTTTACGATAACTCAAGCTAACTCATAAGCAAAAAGCAGGAATCTAAGTATGTGGGGTTGTCACACCCATAGATCAAAAATTTTAAATTTTGAAAATCTTCCTGCGGGAGTATATATTTAATTCGTTCTTGAATTCTTTAATTATTACTATAAAAACATTGATCAAAGCCAACTACGCTCATAAACCGATATTTAAACCAAAAACCAAATAAAATAATTATCACCAATCACCAATGAAAAAATAATCCACTACAATTTGAAAAATCAAATCGTAGTGTATTTGCACAAACTTTGACGTTAAAAACAACGTTCTTAATACAAATATGGCACCATCTATTGGCTAACCCAAATTTATGAGGCGTATATCACACTATCAAATATATTGGTCAATAAAAAAAATATGACATGAAATTGGAGAGTGCAAACGTTGTAAAATAAACTTCGCTACCTAGTTTTTCATCCAGTTTTGATGACAATTTTTTTACCTCTAATCGTTATATTTTAATTAGCAATACAAATAAGATTATTTTTCAATTTGATATTAATTTTTGTAAATTAACATAGAAGATCAATGAAAAATTTAAAATAATAAATAAATAAATTTAAATTATAGTTTTCTTTAATTTTTACTCTTATTTTTATTCAAACTTTATAAAAACCAATACAATAAATTTTTTACAGGTTTCGATACTTTTTAACACTAATATTCAATACTTTTTCAATACTTTTTAACACTCTATAATTAATATATAAACTCTACAATAGTTATTTAAGTATTAAGGGCAGTAAGAGTGTTTTACCGATTGAGGATATATGTTTTGAGATCGAGACGAAGTCGAGAACTCTAATATATCCGAAATCGGTAATACTCTTAATGCCCAAAATGCTTATTACATTTTTGACGATTAATAAAAATTCAATTAAAATTATTTAAATAATAAAATTCATTCACAAAATTCACAAAGTTTGAATGTTTTAAGGAAAATTTCTTAAAATGTCATTTCAAAATAGTAAGCTTTGCGTTTCATCATAATACTATAGGTTTTTTTGTTGCAAAACTTAATTCCATCGAATATATTTTCAAAATTAATTGCTTTAAAATCTTTTAATTGCAATATTTTTAAATCACTGTTATTTAAATTTGAAGCTAGTGAATAGACGTACACAATTGTTTAACTAATAATCGTTTTTATTCACACCCTGAGGTCTCCTTTACTGGTAAGTAATTGCTTACCGGCTGCATGATCGGTAAGTAATTACTTACCGACCAGTGATTTGTAAACGAAACTTACCATATTTATTTACGAATCAGCAAACATGCAAAATCGTCTAGTCGTGCAAAAAATTATCAATAATCTTTGGTAACGTATTTGACTTAGCATAATATACCTTTCGTTTATTATCAAATAAAACAAAACTTTCTTTACTAAAACATATTTGATAGTCTAATAATGGCCTTATACGAAGTTGAAGTTTACTATCAATTGAATAAATTGATTTACGCTGCCATCTGAAAGATGGCATATAAACCATTCATATTTAACATTTAATTCGCAATTAAAAAATATCTAGGCATTTAATCAAGATAATGACTATCCTATCTCTCAAGTTGAACCATCATACAAACATTGTACAAAATTTCATTAAGATTGGTTACATTGTTGAGGAGTTCATCGCGGACAAACATCGTGACACGTGATTTTTATATATATAAGATATATATATATATATATATATATATATATATATATATATATATATATATATATATATATATATATACAGAGCCGGGACGAGGGGTAGGCAAACTAGGCACTCGCCTAGGGCGTTTTATTTGAAGGACGCAGAAATACAGAACACATTTTTTGTATTTATTTATTTAATATATTTTATACTACGGAGATTCGTTTTTTTTGTTTTAAATTAAAATATCTAATTGGAGTGGAAAATCACAAAGAAAATAGGTATCCTAAATATTGTAAGATTGTTTAAAGGTTCTCTAAAGATTTCTAAGGTTCTCTTCATATTTACAAAATTCTCATGATTCCCTAGATTATCTGAAGAAACTCTGTATGTCCAAATGTACTCAAGATTTTTTGAAATTCTCAAGAGATTCGGTAAGATTCTCAAGATTTTGCGACGATTGCTAAGAATCATTTTTAAGCTTCTCTAGATTTCTTGAATATTCTCAAATATTTGTCCCATGCAAGATGCCAAAGAATAATTTATCGCTCAATCTAATGACATTTTTGTTTTTATTGGCTAATATAAACTTCAAAAATTTTAATTATGATAAAAAATCTGTGACCTATGTTTAACCTGAGTCCCGAATGACCTGGTGCATGTAAAAAATTTGACTAAATAAAGAAATAGAGTTTTTGACGATTATAAATTACGGATTACAATATTTATATCATCCTCATAAGAATATTGGTTGGGTGAAACAGTATAATCTTTAACAAAAGATTGAAAACAACAAGATTTTGAATATGAAAGCAATATATTTTTATTTCAATTTAAAATATATATTTGCATTTAAAAAAACTTAAAACCGTCGGTTTCATAGGTACATATTTCAAACGGTTGATTAATAAAATCTAGTAGTCCGTATAAAATTGAATTAGGAGTTTCCTATGTACAAAGCCAAATTTATAAAAGACGCGCTCAATTCCTATACTGACGTTGAGATTGATTTCGAAATACAAATTACTTTATTTCACTTTTTAGTCCAAATAAATTGGAATCTAAACAAGGCTCAGTGGTCACTCGCTTAGCGTCAGATAATTTTTCACAAAAATCATTCATAGAAAATGTTGCACAGAACAGAGTTAATTTGGTACATAATTTATAAAATGTGGAAAATTTTAGTGGCAAATTTCTTCAACGAAAGCGATGCCGATTCATTTTCTTTGTTTTCTAAAACAATGAAATTTTCATTAAAAAGTGCATTTGGATATAGTTACACAGCAACGTAATGTAACGATGTCATAAATGCTGCCTAAACGCGTGGAAATGGGTTTTTGCATCATAAGCAGTGTTGCAAAACGTTACTCGTTACGTAAAAATGAAATAACGAACTTAAGTAGCGTTGTTAATAATAATTACTTTCGTATCGTTTTAAAAATTTATCTGGTGACAATAACGTAAAACGTAACGAGAACGTAAATATTTTATTTCGTTTTTTGAACGATTTTGCAAATATCGATAGTATAAAATCCGATATATTTGCTCTTTTTAAATGTATGTGCACGCTTTAACTAAAGATTTTGGTAGTTCTAAAATTTTTTTGATATTTGTGGCAAAATATTAAGCATTTTGTAAATTTTTGATTTGATCTCACTCTGATGAGGTTACGAGTTCGAATCCCAACAAAAAACCCGTAAAAAAGAAAAACAGAGTTTTTTTACGAGATATTTCCAACCATACCTTTGAATTGAAAAATTCAAATTACTTCCCTTGAGTTTAATTGCTCACAAAAATCCCGAATAATTAAAATTCCCAAAAATGTTGTCTAATATGCAAGCCAATATATGAAATAATTGACCAAGTGTCGCTTATTGACTTCACATTGATTGGAAGCAATCAATAATGACTATACACGTGACTTAAAATGTGGCCTATAATATAGAAATATTACACCTCATATGAATTCACACAATAGTGCTGTCTAGAGATTTAATCCCAAAAATAATGTTAAAATATTTCCGGAAAATAGGAGTCTAATGACAATTGAGAATTCAACTTAAGTAAATAGAGTGATGATGAAGTCTCAACTTCAAAATATCATCGCATTGGTAGCGAAATGAATAGATTTGAGCTCACTCTGGCACTGATGAGGTTACGAGTTCGAATCCCTACCGAAACACTTAAAAAAGAAAAAATATTTGTCTGTTCCATAACGAAATAACGTACCGCAAAAATAAATATAATGCATAAAAACGAAACGCATATAACGTTACGATTTTTTTTTCTTTTTGTAAAACTGATCACAAGTCCAAATAAATCCAAATCTTGTCGTAACTGTTTCCAAATTCGTACTTATTCACAGGGCTGCCAAAATGAATAAAAAAATCCAAATCATGTCGTTACTGTTTCCAAATTACTTATTGGCTAAGACTGCATTCATTTGCTTCCCAAGCATTTGCGACTGGTTTTAAAATGTTTAAGCCTTTTTTATCAAGTACATGCTAAGTATCGAATCCATCGTGTTCTTCCTCAATCATATTCTTTTTCCTGTTATACACGTCAATCGGTTTGTGCAAACAGTCAAACTATTGAGGTCACTCTCTGTCATAGTGACAGAATTCAGAGGGATTCCTTTGTCCGTATATTTTACAAACGGAATGCTTTGCCGGACTTCGGGGGGTGTCCAATCCCCAAAAGTTTAAGGAAAGCGTTCGTAGACATCTTAGAATGCATGTAGCTGTGGAACTTACATCTTAAAAAGTATCTATGTATTGTTGTGACACATATTGTAAATTCTTAAACACAACATTTTTTATTGAAAAATTAATGTAATGGAAAACATTACGTCAAGCCAATCAACAATGAGATGAAATATGTAACCTAATTTTACAAATCTCGCACCGAATCTATAATTTTCTTTTCAGAACTAGGATGTTCCTTTTGATTCACAGTTATGACACATATTTGTCACTTTTTATTTAAAAATTAAACGAATTGCGTTTGTCGGCAATCGAATACCAGATCCGCCAGCACTTTTGTACAAATGTTTTGACATGTAATTCCTTTTAAAAACTTTCAAAATTTTAATGGCGTATTAGGCGTAAATGTATTAAAAACGATAAAATACCGCACTATGCAACAGTTCAATTAAAAAACAAATAAGTAACATTGCTATATTTAAAAAAATCAATTTTTGTTTAAAACATTGTTTTTTTGGAATAAAAACCAATTTTTGTTGAACATTGTTTTAAACAGTGTTTAAAACAAACCAACTCTGTAGAGGGGAGGATAGGGGCGTCAAATCTTAATCTTGCCTATGGCGTAATTAAGCCTCGTCCCGGCTCTGTATATATATATATATGTATATATATATATATATATATATATATATATATATATATATATATATATATATATATATATATATATATATATATATATATATATATATATATATATATATATATATATAATATATATAATATGTATATATATATATATATATATATATATATATATATATATATATATATATATATATATATATATATATATATATATATATATATATATATTGTTGATACCTCAACAGATAAAAATATACCAACCAGCCCAGCGGAAATCAATAATGCATAATAATGCAAAATTGCATTATTATATTTAATTAATTTTCTTTATATAATTGTTAACGCAGCAAAAATTGCTTATTTAAAGAAAATGAATTACCATAAATAAATAAGAATTATTTTAACATTAAAACTTTAACGTTATTTTTCTTCATCATACAAATCTTCCAGTAAAGCTAACTGTCCAGCCCCCACCAGTGAAAAGCGGGTTAGTTATTACTGAAGGTTTGTACATGGTCCTTCGAGTCTTCAAGTAAAATAAAGTGACCAGAGAGAACAACAGTCATTAAGATCAGTTAAACATAAACAACAATGGATACAAAAGCTCTGTTCCACCAACAAGCAGAGACAGCTGAAAATCTTAAACAGCTGGTTACAAACTACAAGAAGGATGGAAAAGAAAGAAAAACATATTACTATTGCGAGAGAAAAAAACTTACAGTACAAAGGCTGTATCTGGAGTATCAACGGGTGGACGAAATACTAAGAACCACCAAAGGAGTTGATACGAAGCATCCTTACTTCAAGGAACATCGGCTGAAGGTTCACCAATCATACGAATACATAATGGCTGAACTAAAACAACAACAATCAGTGCCAACAGTCGTAGTAACCAACAACCTAGATGAAGATCAGCAGAATGCCGGTGCCGTTAGTAATCCAGAAAACTCTGTTCCAGATAAACTACCAGCATCAACAACTTTTTGAAGTGGTTTGTCAATAGGAACAAAAGATTTGCCAGAATCATTATTAGCAAGAAAACAAGAGATAATGAACACACAACTTATTCGGAATTTAAGAGGAATTCGAGACGCTATTAATTTACAAAAACCAAAAGAACTTTTATCAATAAAACAAAAACAGATCGAATCTACCATGGAAAAACTTGAACTTATTCACCATGAAATAATTATGTCTTTAGAAAAGGAAGACAATGCAGGATATGTAAACCAACAAGCTATCTACGAATCTATTACTGATGAAGCAGAAGAAACATTAACTCTTCTGCAGCAATACATTAGTAGAAATAAGGTGAATATAGAAATAAATGAATCAAAAATCGATATTAAGCTTCCACAAATCGATTTTCCTCGTTTTTATGGAGAATACAGCAAGTGGTCATCATTTTACGATCAGTTTAAAAGATTCATTCATGAAAATCCTAAATTGACTACAACTTATAAGATGTCTTTACTGAAATCCTACATAGGTGGTGATGCAGCCAAAATTATAAGTCATTTGGAAACAACTGAGCAAAACTACAACACAGCTTGGGAAATTCTGAGATATAACAACAAAAAGTTACTGATAACAAAATACGTAAACACAATTTTATCTCTACCAGTTATTAACACAGAATCGGCTGCAGCTATCAGAAATCTGCATGATACATTAAGAGAATGTTTACATGCAACAAACAACTTTGGAACAGATATTAGTTCTTGGAATGCAATTATCATTCCAATAATCACCAAAAAAATGGATTCCGAAACTCTTAGATTATATGAAACAACACTCGCTAACCCTAGAGAAATTCAAACATTGGACGAATTTCTGAAATTTCTAGAGGGACGATTTCAATCATTTGAAGCTATCTCCAACTCTAGAATAGCATCAAAAAGTATCATCCAAAGCAGCAACAACCGCAACATTGGCTATTCTAACGCTTCAAATAATAATAGCAATTCATCGACTAACGGTAAAGTAAAAGGGTTTCATGCCGTAAATTCAAACGTCAACAATTGCCAACAATGCAGTGGAAGTCACCATATTGGGCAATGCCCAGCTTTTAATAAACTATCAACAATTGAAAGAACACAGCTGGTGAATTTATTGAAATTATGCAGAAAATGTCTTACCGTGCACCAAAACAACGGCTACTGTAAATCTGCAATAAAATGTACGAAATGCATGGGAAATCATCACATACTTCTACATACAGATAAATCACAAAATGAAATAAAGTCATCCAATTACCAAGCCGTTAGTGCATCTAACTTAAAAACGTTTATGTCACTTCGTCAGAATGAACAACAGTCCGGTACGCTACTTGGAACGGCACTTGTTCAAGTTTGTAATCAAAATAATATTCAACCCAAATATCTTCGAGTATTAATAGATCCTGGGTCTCAAGCAACGTTTATAACAACAAAGGCGGCAAATGAATTGAAGATACAAGGACACCAAACGTTTGTTGAAGTAACTGGAGTTGCGGGAGCTAATGCTGGAATTGTACGAAAATCTGTGAATCTAGAACTACAACCTAGATTCCCATCTGCATTTAAGATGAAAATTAACGCTTTGGTTCTTGATGTTCTCACTACCATCCTTCCAGAACAACATATAGATGATAGAGAGTGGAATCATTTAAGCAATCTTATGTGGGCTGACCCAACTTATTACAAACCAGGTCCTATCGATGTGCTGTTAGGGGCAAATCATTACTCGGAAATCATACTAGATGGCATAATTAAAGGTAATGCATCAGAACCGATGGCTCAACAAACAGAATTTGGTTGGATAGTATCAGGAAGGTATGGCAGCTCTAACCAAGGCCAAATCAAATCAATGGTTACTTCTATAGAAATAGACAACCAATTAAAGAAATTCTGGGAGATCGAAGAAGTGGTACCCAAACGAACTCTTACAACAGAAGAACAAAAATGTGAAGAACATTATAAATCAACACATAATTTAGGACTGGATGGTCGATACATCGTTCGTATTCCGTTTAAAGAAGATTACAAACCTTTGGGAGCATCTATCAACAGAGCCTTTGCACGACTTCTACAGCTAGAGAAACGATTCGAATTGTGTTCAGAATTTAAAAGATCTTACAAGGATCTTACAAGGATGCAAGAATACATTCAGCTAGGACACATGCAACCAGTTACATCCAACAACAACGGATCGTATTATATTCCTCATCATGCTGTTATTAAAGAAAACAGCTCAACAACAAAATTACGAGTTGTTTTTGATGCCTCTGCTAAAACTACCAACGGTGTCAGCCATAATGACAACCAAATGACTGGGCCGACAATCCAACAAGATTTATTATCTATACTATTGAGATGGCGTAAACATAAATACGTGTATGGTGCCGATATTGAAAAAATGTATCGACAAATTAAAATTCATGAAGATGATCAGCATTTCCAGAGATTATTGTGGCGCAATTCACCTACAGAAAAGGTTCAAGAATACCAACTTACGACAGTTACGTTTGGAACAACCTCTGCACCATACTTAGCCATCCGAACACTTCAACAGATTGCATACGATAACGAATTTAGATATTCATTAGCTTCGGAAACCATTCTCAATGATTTTTATGTTGATGATCTACTCTCTGGTAACGAAACAATCGAAGAAGCACTTATAACTCAACAGCAGCTTCTTGATTCTTTAAACAGTGGCGGATTTAACCTGAGGAAATGGTTTGGAAATCACCCTAGTATTTTATCAAACATACCAATTGAGTTTCAAGAAACAAAATCATATCAGATAAAACTCGATGATACAATAAAAACGCTTGGAATAAGTTGGAACCCAACAACAGATACTTTTGAATTCAAGGTAACGATTCCGGATACAGAAATTATTACAACTAAACGAAAATTTCTTTCGGAAGCATCAAAACTGTTTGATCCTCTTGGATGGCTTTCTCCTACAATCATTCAAGCCAAAATACTCCTCCAACAACTATGGTTGACTGGTGTTAGTTGGGATCAACCACTGCCAGATAATGTAAATTCTAAATGGATTCTTTACAAACAGACATTACCTGCGCTAGAAAAACTGAAAATTCCGAGATGGGTCAATAACTTAAAATGTAATACACCTGAGTTACATGGTTTCTGTGATGCGTCAGAACTTGCATACGCAGCAGCAGTATATTTTTCAACCAAAGATGAGAAGGGATTAAAAACAGTCACCTTACTAACAGCTAAGACTAAGGTGGCGCCAATAACAACAAAAATCACTCTTCCTAAATTAGAACTATGTGGAGCGTTGCTATTAGCCAAATTGTTACGAAATGTAGAACAAGCAATGCAAATTTCAAATATAAAAACATATGCATGGAGTGATTCCACGATTGCATTAGCCTGGATAAGAGGTAGTCCAATGAGATGGAAAACTTTCGTTGCCAATCGAGTAACTGAAATACAACAACTTACTGATGCTTCACAATGGAACCACGTTAAAACAGAAGACAACCCAGCAGATTGTGCTACTAGAGGAATTGATCCAGATAAATTAAGTGAACATCATTTATGGTGGAACGGACCAAATTGGTTAAAGGAAAATCAAGAAAAAAGGCCAAAATTAACAACTGAATTAAAAATTGAAGATATTCCAGATACAAAAAGAACTGTGCTAACTACGATGATGACAACTGATCCATATAGTCTTCTTTGTACAAGATACTCTAAATTAATAAAACTACAACGAGTTATAGCATACTGTCAGCGATTTGTAAACCGACTTAGAAAAAAACAGTATCCGACGTCTCTAACCCTAACAACGATAGAGATGGAGGAAGCTTTGCAGCGGATCGTAATAACAGTCCAATCTAAAAACTTTCATGAAGAAATATCACAACTAAAAACTAAAACGCATATCTCAAGTAAGAGTAAAATTCTTTCTTTGAGTCCGTTTCTAGATCAACAAGGAATACTACGGGTATAGGAGGTAGATTACAAAATTCAACACTTTCATTTAACGAAAAACATCCGATTATTTTACCCAAAAAACATCCAGTAACCGAGCTAATAATAACGAATGCTCATTTAACAACTTTGCATGGAGGAGCGCAGCTAACGTTATCTTACATCCAAAAGCGTTTTTGGATTATTAATGCAAAAAGCTGTGTTCGGAATTCAATTCACAAATGCATAAAATGCCACAGATTCAAAGCTAAGGCCAATCAGCAAATAATGGGTAATCTACCATCATCAAGAATTGTTCCTTCTCGACCATTTTTAAAAACAGGAGTAGATTATGCGGGACCTCTTAACATTCGAACAACAAAAGGAAGAGGACATAAATCATACAAAGGCTACATAGCACTTTTTGTGTGTATGGCTACAAAGGCAGTCCATATTGAAGTCGTAAGTGATCTTACATCACAAGGATTCATTGCAGCATACAAGAGATTTACATCACGGCGTGGACTATGCACTGATATTTACAGTGACAATGGCACAAATTTCGTTGGCGCCAGTGCTGAGCTCAACAAAAGAAAAAAATTAACTATGCAACAACTTAATCCTGAATTTGAAGAGCTTCTCTCCAAAGACAACACTACTTGGCATTTTATACCACCTTGTGCCGCTCATTTTGGTGGTCTATGGGAAGCAGGAGTCAAATCAATGAAGTATCATTTAAAAAGAGTGATAGGGGAAACAACATTAACCTTTGAAGAATTAACAACGCTACTCACTAAAATAGAAGCGTGCATGAATTCACGACCATTATCACCGTTGACATCTGATCCAAGTGATCTATCAGTTTTAACGCCTGGACATTTTTTGATTGGCGATTCCTTAATTTCACCGCCAGATCCAAATATAGAAGTATCTAACCTAAATGGTCTTAAGCGATGGAGATTGGTTGAAGCAATGAAACAGCATTTTTGGAAGAAATGGTCCAAGGACTATTTATCAACTCTGCAACAAAGGTCTAAATGGAATAAAACTGAAACTAACTTAAATATCGGGGAATTAGTTTTGGTAATAGATGATCAACTGCCACCAACAAAATGGATGACGGCCAGAGTAGTAGAAGTACATCCAGGACTAGATAACAAGGTGCGAGTGCCGATAGTTTGTGGCCCAGGGAAGGTCATTCTGAAAAGGCCTATATCTAAATTATCACGCCTACCTATTGAAAAAGTAGATATTAATGATGATACGAATCTACAACAAAAAGGAAACAACGAAAAGAAGTCTGAAGAGCACAAAACTACCACCAATACTAGATGTACAAGAAGGAACACGGCACCATGCAAAATAAGCAGTAACCACTATATGTTTACAATGTTTATGATATTTGCAATCCTTTGTCCTGGTCAAGCAGCAAACATAAGTTTCGTAAATAATCAGTGTGAGGTTCACAAACTGAACAACCAACCAGGAATTATCTTTGAAAAATTAGGTAGAATGTGGTTCACCAACAGTAATTGGAACATAATTATCTATTTAAATTTGTCAACCTACAAGCAAGAACTAAATATTTTTCACCGCTGTTTGGAAAAAATAAGCCAAATATGCAAGCAAACCAATATTTCAAATTGTAATCAAACATATCAACAGTTTGATCACATGTTAACGGAAATACTACAGCACGACCGATCAGACATCCAACTCATCATCGAGAAAAAAGAGATTTGATCAATGTCATTGGTCGAATAGAACATGAATTATTTTTAGTAATGGATGATCGGGATGCTAATCACTACAAACAACAAATAAAACTACTTCAAATGAATGAAAATCACTTACTCCAGCTGCAGAAAAATCAAACATCAATTGCGGAATCCACCTTGAACATATTAAAAAGACAAGAGGCTGATATAAACAACCATTGGTTACAATTCAAAGAGCAATCTCAATTAGTTTTGGAAGGAATAAATCATGAAACAACATTTATTAAAATGTCTTTATACACAACGCTTCTAATGGTTAATTTCCGAAATAGACAAACAACACTTATACAAGTGTTGACAAACACACATTCCATAATGGCAAAAACTTCTATCTTAACAGCAGAACAATTCAAGAAAGAACTATCATATATTAATGAAAATATACCAAAGGGACAACAAATACCATGGCTACAGATGTAAAGGTAATATTACCCATGGTAAAATTACCGGTAAAATTGGTAATATTACGTAATATTACTTAGGCTTGGTAAAATTGGTAAAATTTCAATAAAATTTTATTAATCTTTGTTTAATAAAAATCAAAGTTTGTGCTTTTTTTGTGGAATTATAGAATATTTATTACAACAACAAGAATATTTATCACAACAAGTTGCCTCTGAAAACCTAGTTCTTAGTCATGTCAAAATGCATCTGAGGTATTGAACACTTTTTTAAACAGCTGTAGATTAAGGCCATCCAAGGTTATTGATTCCAATTTCCAAATCATTTCATTTCAGATGATATGCAGTTCGGTTCCGCAGTTTGTGTTTGGGCAGTACCCACTGGCGAGCAATTGATACGAATAAAAGAGTAAATCTTATGCATTTCATCGGTACAATTGCAGTACGTTTTTCAATTGCAGTACGTGGTGTGACAGATTGGGTGAATTAAAAACATTCTGTTGGAAAAACAAAATGCTTCATTTGGCTCTATTGCAGTTGCGGTATAGACGGATTTCTATATTATTTCTTCGCTTTGAATGTTAGATTGAATAATTTTGTGAAGTTCGTAGATGTCTTTATTGTTGACCGCAAGTATAGTTCGTTTTCTCACAAATCTTGATTCTTAGTTAGAATATTTGGAAATAATTTGAAAGTAATTTGGTTCGCGTTGCAATTTTACTTTAAACGAAGCAGCAACAGCAGCAGATCGATGGAATTCTCAAACGGTTAAGAACACACAACGCAACGAAACATTATCATTGTAAATTTTTGTTTCGAGTTTGAGAAAAAATTTTTTAGCCATTTGCCTTTTATATTTTGCCTATAAGTGAAACAATGCACGAACTAGATTTTGATTGTTGTCCACGTAATTAATGTATCTATCCTCTATGTGGAGTGACACGTCACACGTTTAATGCCTTTGACAATTATCAATGCTGAAAAAACAATGAATCGGGCTCATTTTCCAACCACATGCGATGAAAGTAGCATTTATCTAGATTGGTATGCATCGCATATAGCTTAAACATATATTAAGTTTCAATGAATATGTTTGGTTTTCTGTAGACTCAATTTTTGATTTGTGCCGTCCAAATGTTTTTATATTTCCATGCCATGTGTAATACTAATGCGTAAACATTTTCGAATATAGTATTGTCCTTACAAACGCATAACTTTGACATAACAGTGAAGAAAGCAGTCATCGTTGTAGCCAGTTGGTCCAGGATTTGTTTCATTTTTGCAGATGTGCAAAGAACGTGTTGTCCGTTTTTAAGATGTACTGCTAAGTAGAAACAACAGCCGATTTTTGCTCATTTTTTAAGATTTAAAAGAATTTTCCAATGCTGATTATGTATGTTCCTGTCTATAAATACTCTGCGAGTAAGCATATTTAACTCCATGAAAATATATTTGATTTGCATCTAATGTTTTTATAAACTATAGAAATGATTGTGATAGAGTCGTACATCTTGAATTAATTAAAAATGCAACCATAATTTAATTTTTTGATCCAGTTTTATATTTTACCTATTTTACCAATTTTACCAATCTTACCAGTAATTTTACGGTAAAATTACCATAAAAATATTTTACCGGTAAATTTACATCTGTAACCATGGCCAAACGGAAAACACAACATCCTTCACATGTATCGTGTGTTAACAGTCACAGCAAGAACAATTGAAAATCTGCTAATTGTCAATTTCAAGTTTCCATTAGCAGACAACATGCTCCATAATATGTACAAACTCACCGCTTTTCCAAGGAATACATTTAATGAATCTAAAGCAATTGTACCAAAAGCAGAGATTCTCATCACAGGCTTACACATGGACCAATACTATTTTATGTCAACCACGGATTTGGATAAGTGCTTTGCAGCAAGCTCAGAAGAGTTTTTATGTAAGCAAACACATCCAACTCATACAACTGATCCTACAAAATCTTGTGAACTATCAATACTCTACTGGAACAAAATCAACAAATACTGTAACGTTCAAAAAGCAAAACCTGTTGGTAGTTGGTACCAATTAAAGAACAACACTTGGTTGTTCGCATTAAGCAATGAAACCAATCTTCAGATCATATGCAAAGAAGAACAATTTATGATCCATCTAAACGGAAGCGGAAAACTTATACTGAAACCAAGGTGCGTGGCAAAGAGTGAAAAAATACTGTTACAATCCCAGGGATCATACAACAGTACCATCTACTCAGTAATTTTGAATCAAATGGATTTTGATGATGAAGTCGGGTTTAACAACTTTAGTCAACTTTTGAATTACTCCATCAATAACAGTATTCTTCAAGAAGTGAGAATAGCAGAAAATTCTATTAATACAGTAAAATATCAAGAAACCTTACCTTTCTTGCAAAGGCCATCAGTTCATGATTTTCATCATTATTTTATTTTGTATGGACTAATTGTGTCCATTGCAATTATTATAATTATCAAATATCGATGCAGTAAAGAGGTTAATGGAATTCCTGCAGCCCAGCAACTAGAAGTATAACAGTATACAGCTGGGCCCCGGAGTATTTTGATATCTCAACAGATAAAAATATATCAACCAGCCCAGCGGAAATCAATAATGCATAATAATGCATAATAATGCAAAATTGCATTATTATATTTAATTAATTTTCTTTATAATAACTTTACATAATTGTTAACGCAGCAAAAATTGCTTATTTAAAGAAAATGAATTACCATAAATAAATAAGAATTATTTTAACATTAAAACTTTAACGTTATTTTTCTTCATCATACAAATCTTCCAGTAAAGCTAACTGTCCAGCCAGTGAAAAGCGGGTTAGCTATTATTGAAAGATTGTACATATTGTAATGTAGACTGGAGCATGATAATGTAGAGCGGTAAAATTCCCGATTTATTCAGTGTCTGTTTCCTCATAAGTCATCATTTTGATCAACATACGTAGCTCATAATAGTTTCTCATCCATCCACAATCTATAGTCATATTTTCATATAGTTTCCGTACATAAATTTGTTCTTAGCATAAAATAATTAACAATAATATTTCTTTTGCAATCCCCTATTATTGACTCATACTGCGTTCTCATCCGCATTGCTTTACCATACGACTAAAATTTGAATTCTCTAGACACTAACCATACTTGATCAACGAAATCTTCAAACCTCAAAACAGCTGCGCAAATTTGCCAATTCGTCTTGCTATCCTAAAATTATATCTCGCAATCAGCATTGAAATGGTCTTCGAAAAGTTATTATCAATACGTATTTTCTTACTGGTGTAATCCAGCCTTTCGAAATTCCGAAAAGTTTTATTACCATTTTCGGCATTAAATTTTTTATAAATACTAGGTGTAACCTAGCCTTTTTCTCTTAGTCGATTACTTTCTGATGTGTCTTATGGGATTGATTTTCTTTTCTGACGGGTGTGGAGAAGAAAACAATATATATATATATATATATATATATATATATATATATATATATATATATATATATATATATATATATATATATATATATATATATATATATATATATATATATATATATATATATATATATATATATATATATATATATATATATATATATATATATATATATATATATATATATATATATATATATATATATATATATATATATATATATATATATATATATATATTAGGGTGGCCCTTAGATTACACTAGAATTTTTTTTTCATTGTACAGTTTGCGGCACCCTCCTATTTCGTGTGAATACTCATAAAAATATTATTTGCAAAATCTGATATCAATCGGTCAATTCTAAGACGTGCCTCCGACCACTTAAAGTTGAGAAATTTTGTTCTGGACCCTAAAAAAAAATTTTTTTTTTTGTGCGACACCCTCTCATTTCGTGTCAATACCCATAAAAAAATTATGTGTAAAAATTGAAATCAATCGTTCAACTCTAAGGGGTGCCCCCGGCCACTTAAAGTTGAGAGGTTTGGTTGTGGCCATTACAAAGAAAAATTTAAATTTTTGTACGACATTCTCCCATTTGGTGTCAATACCCATAAAAATATTATGTGTAAAAATTGAAATCAATTGGTCAACTCCAAGGGGTGCCCCCGGCCACTTGGAGTTGAGAGGTTTTGTTGTGGCCATTATAAAGAAAAATTTAAATTTTTGTACGGCACCCTCCGATTTGGTGTCGATACCCATAAAAGTTCTATGTGTAAAATTTGAAATCCATCGGTCAACTCTAAGGGGTTCCTCGGCCACTTAAAGTTGAGAGGTTTGGTTGTGGCTATTACAAAAAAAAATTTAAATTTTTTGTACGACACCCTTCCATTTGGTGTCGATACCCATAAAAATATTATTTGTAAAATTTAAAATCAATCGGTCAACTCTAAGGGGTGCCTCCGGCACCTTAAAGTTGAGGGGTTTTGTTGTGGCCATTATAAAGAAAAATTTAAATTTTTTGTACGACACCCTCCAATTTGATATCGATACCTATAAAAATATTATGTTTAAAATTAGAAATCCATCGGTCAACTTTAAGGGGTGCCCCTGGCCACTTAAAGTTGAGAGGTTTGGTTGTGGCCATTACAAAGAAAAATTTAAATTTTTTGTACGACACCCTCCGATTTGGTGTCGATACCCATAAAAATATTATTTGTAAAATTTCAAATCAATCGGTCAACTCTAAGGGGTGCCTCCGGCCACTTAGAGTTGAGGAGTTTTGTTGTGGCCATTATTAAGAAAAATTTAAATTTTTTGTACGACACCCTCCCATTTCATGTCAATACCCGTAAAAATATTATGTGCAAAATTTGAAATCAATCGGTCAATTCTAAGACGTGCCTCCGGCCACTTAAAGTTGAGAAATTTTGTTCTGGACCTTAAAAAAAATTTTTTAATTTTTTGCGCGACACCCTCCCATTTCGTGTCAATACCCATAAAAAAATTATGTGTAAAATTTGAATTCAATCGTTCAACTCTAAGGCGTGCCCCCGGCCACTTAAGCTTGCAAGGTTTTGTTCTGGCCATTACAAAGAAAAATTTAATTTTTTGTACGACACCCCCATATTGCGTGTGAATACCCTTGAAAATATTATTTGCAAAATTTGAAATCAATCGTTCAACTCTAAGACGTGCCCCCGGCCACTTAAACTTGAAAGGTTTTGTTCTGGCCATTAAGTGGCCGGAGGCACGTCTTAGAATTGACCGATTGATTTCAAATTTTGCACATAATATTTTTACGGGTATTGACATGAAATGGGAGGGTGTCGTACAAAAAATTTAAATTTTTCTTTGTAATGGCCACAACAAAACCCCTCAACTTTAAGTGGCTGGCGGCACCCCTTAGAGTTGACCGATTGATTTCAAATTTTACAAATAATATTTTTATGGGTATCGAATCCAAATGGAAGTGTGTCGTAAAAAAAATTCAAATTTTTCTTTGTAATGGCCACAACCAAACCTCTCAACTTTAAGTGGCCAGGGGCACCCCTTAGAGTTGACCGATGGATTTCCAATTTTAAACATAATATTTTTATGGGTATCGACATCAAATTGGAGGGTGTCGTACAAAAAATTAAAATTTTTCTTTATAATGGCCACAACAAAACCCCTCAACTCTAAGGTGCCGGAGGCACCTCTTAGAGTTGACCGATTGATTTCAAATTTTACAAATAATATTTTTATGGGTATCGACACCAAATGGAAGGGTGTCGTACAAAAAATTTAAACTTTTCTTTGTAATAGCCACAACCAAACCTTTCAACTTTAAGTGGCCGGGGGAACCCCTTAGAGTTGACCGATGGATTTCAAATTTTACACATAGAATTTTTATGGGTATCGACACCAAATCGGAGGGTGTCGCACAAAAATTTAAATTTTTCTTTATAATGGCCACAACAAACCCTCTCAACTCCAAGTGGCCGGGGGCACCCCTTAGAGTAGACCGATTGATTTCAAATTTTACGCATAATATTTTTATGGGTATTGACACCAAATGGGAGGGTGCCGTACAAAAAATTTAAATTTTTCTTTGTAATGGCCACAACCAAACCTCTTAACTTTAAGTGGCCGGGGGCACCCCTTAGAGTTGAACGATTGATTTCAATTTTTACACATAATTTTTTTATGGGTATTGACACGAAATGAGAGGGTGTCGCACAAAAAAAAAAAAAATTTTTTTTTAGGGTCCAGAACAAAATTTCTCAACTTTAAGTGGTCGGAGGCACGTCTTAGAATTGACCGATTGATATCAGATTTTGCAAATAATATTTTTATGGGTATTCACACGAAATGGGAGGGTGCCGCACAAAAAATAAAAATTTTTGTTTTTAAGGGCCACCCTAATATATATATATATATATATATATATATATATATATATATATATATATATATATATATATATATATATATATATATATATATATATATATATATATATATATATATATATATATATATATATATATATATATATATATATATATATATATATATAATATATATATATATATATATATATATATATATATATATATATATATATATATATATACTTATATATGTGTATATATATATATATATATATATATATATATATATATATATATATATATATATATATATATATATATATATATA